>JALIZH010030331.1:0-134889 GCA_030522465.1 Rhipicephalus appendiculatus | reverse complement strand
GCAGCAGCCCGTAATCTGGTACTGCTTGACAAGTTCTATCACGGTTGATTCACACGCGTGTTTTGTCTATAAATTATGCCTGATCTTTAGAACAGCAAGTAAGCCTCTTTTACTTGAGCATTAAGTTGTTCAGTTTGTGATCAGAATGGACGGAAGGTGGAAAAAGCTTTCGGACCACAAAGGCTTAGGAATTTGTTGGTACAGGCATACATAAAACTGTGTAGTTCTTTTGATGTGGGATATTAGCCCACATGGAGAAGTTGCTTCGAACGATAAGAATAAAAGCAACGGAATGCAAACTAAAAACGGGCTGGTAGCCGAAAAAGAGCGCTCATGGGCACAAGGTCTTGCATGTCAGAGTTTATGAGCTCCTATGTTCAGGCAAGGTGTGTTCTAAGTGCAATCAGTATAAAACGTGTTTAGACTTTTATTTTATTTCTCGCAGATCAACGAATGCAGTGCAGCGTATAATTAATGACCATATGTCATGAAGAAAACGGGGGTGTAAATTAAGAAAAGAAAAAGTAATGCTGACTGCTCTTGAAGTTCCTCCTGAAGGGTGAAGCGCTGAAAAAGGTAGCAAGTTCGAGCGTTGAGCGTCAGGTTCTTTAGCGTGCCTCTGGCGGCTGCGGATGCTCTCCGCGTTTCTCAGCGCGTTTAAGCAACCCGCGAGCGCTATCTCCGCGATAGTCTGGCACGGATATAAATTTTAGGGGCGAAGCTCCTCAGGGTGTCGGGTGTTCCCTCCTCTGTAGTAGTCGTAGTAGTATGTATGTAGCCACCTCTAGTTTATGAATTGCTCAATAGATGGCGTTGTCTGTATATGTCCTTGGAAATAATATCACTAGATGGCGTTAGTGGTTTTTCGTATACGTTGATGATTAAAGATGATAGATAGCGCTGTTATAATAAGAAAAGGGGCTCGCTCATGGCGCGCTTTCTCTTTCGCTCGGAGTCACGAAACCAGGGCAGCCGGTATCTGCGGAGCATGCGGCGGCTCCGGTACTCACGGCGGCACAACCCATAGCCAAGGACGCGTGGCTTTCACAACTCACAGCAGCGTTCTGTGGCGATGCATGCGGAGGCGAGGCGTTGCGTCGAGCACTGGTGTGGACTTCGGTGTCTGAGTAGGTGGCATCATCTTCCTCTGTCGTAGAATGCGAACTGGCGTTGTCGCTGAGGCTGGGAGCGCCCGGAACACAAGTCGGCGACGCTCGTGCCCAGCTCACGATCGAACACCCAGGATCATGCAAAGACGTGACACGTGTTGTCACGTCTTTGTATGATCGAGTGGGCAATGTACGGGGGGGATTCACGGTTACCCGAATGATCCCTCCGAGCTTCGCCCCCTCACCATCATTCACTTCGTGGATATGCTGTGATTTCTTGGTGAACCACCATAGTTCGTTACTTTTGTGGGGCACCACGTTCCTACGCGCCTAGTGTTGAAGTTGTGCGAGCCGATGTGTCGTAAGCTCCTAAATCCTAACAGCATTGCGATCACGCGCGTTCGCAGCGAACGGCTTAGATAGTTTCTTGCTTGATGTCTACACGGGTTATCGTGCATGTTATTGGATAAAAAGTTAACCATTTAGTGCAAATTCTTTTAGCTATGAAATCCTGGATATTTTAGCGTGAAACTGCAATTGTTCTTGTCGGAAGAAAGCTCCGATTTATTTCCTGCCAAATATTTTATGCGCACTGCTCCATCCAGAAAGAACGCCATACATGTAGCACAGATCAGAACCCATGGATCAATACGGCGATATTGTTATATATATTCAATGGAAGCTTGCCACATTGTAGTTAAAAGTCTGAACATATGCAAATAGTTGTGCCATGGGCAACAAGTACTTTTCTTTCCAATTTGAAGAAAGCAATCTCGTGACGGAAATGTTATGTCTCATAAGGAAAATAGCCGTTATTTCTATCATACAGGTATTGTAAAACAGACTCAACAAGAATTTCAGTGCAGCCACTACTTTAGCAAAGGCGACTGTTTCAGTTGCTGTTGTCATGGAGAGAGACAGTTATATAGACGTTCAGAAAAGAAAAGTTTTCTCAGCCGTATTTCATTTCAACAGAGGCCATCAACCATTCATCCCGTCTTCCGATTAGAACGATGCATTTTTCTGAAAAATTAATGAATAAAAAAGAGGCTCACTGCTTTTTATAACTTGTCATTTGTAGCGGGTGCATATACCTAAACATGTGGCGCACTCTACCCATCAAAAGTCAAGGAGAAGCAAATGGCTTTACGAAACACCACCAGAACAAACATTTATCTTTCTTTATACCTGTCCGAACACGGGAAACTATATTTACTCGTGTAAAAGTTGTTCGTGCATGCATGCCACTAATCTTCCCATGCACCACCCATATCGACTGCCCTCAGAAACGAAACAAGTGTGGCCGATAGGGAGAGAACGCAACACTACGAAGGCGATGGAGCTCCAAGAGCGCTGGCGCTCGGTGTATAGTCTCGGGAATCAATATTCTTCACCTCCGATGAAAATCATACGAGGCGTAAACAGGAAAAAAAATAATGAACGCATTACCATGTTTTTTTTTTTTGAAGCCGTCCTTAGGGAGGCCCCAGCCGCTGTGAAAGTAGAAAAAAAATCACAGCATATCCACGGGGTGAATGATGATGAGTGGGCGAAGCTCCGGAGGTTCATGACTCTTCCATGAAAATTCGCCCATTACATCATCATGAAAGACGTGAGAACCAGTGTGCGCTTGGCAGCAGCTTCCCGCACTCGCGCAGCCTCGGGATCTGCCCGCCTCTACACGCGTTTCCTCGCCGCTTCTCGGGCTCTCACAGTTTCTGGATCCGCTCCTCGGCGTCGCCGTTCACCTTCTGCCTCGTGGGTTCGAACGTCGGGCTTCGTTTCCGGCGCCTCCGTGCCTTCTTCGTCGCTCACCTTCTTCGTCGCTCATTGCGCGCTGACTGTCGAGCGAAAGAGGAAGCGCGCCAAGAGCGCCGCGCCACCCAGTGGTCTCCTATCACACTAGAGCACGCAGCGGAGCCGTCTCCTACGCATCGGAATGGAGCGAGCGCCGCAGCGCCATCTAGTGATCAATTCACGTACTGTCACAGCACAGCGCCATCTAGTGAACATTGTGAGAAGCAGCAGCGCCCATACATCTGAATGGAGCGAGCGCCGCAGCTTTTCATCATATATTCATCATATACAAGTACCGCCATCTAGCGGACATTCCAAGAACTAAACGAGAGGTGGCTACCTACAACTACATACATCGAGGACGCACGACCCACGGCTTAAGGAGCTTCGCCCCTAAAAAAACGTCATTGTCGGACATCGACAAAATTGTGACTGTAGCGTAACGTACCCTGAGTCTCATATGCATGGCTAATGGGTCTTGATATGTGTATTTCCTAATGCTTATTCTATCCGCATGGCGAACTTTAGGTCTGATGTGGACTATTCTAAAAGTACCCTACTCTGCTCGAGGCATTAAGAAAACCACTGTGTTGCAGCAACTTTGCAAGCCTCTCATTCGTCTGCTCATTCTCATTTCCCATGTCTATTTTATGGCGCTGAAGCTTTTTCCCTGTTTATTGTAGCAGGGCAGGGCGTACTAGCTCAGGCTGACCCAGACATATGCATGCTAACGTGCAGGCTCTTTTTCACGCATTAATAAATTATCTCTCTTGGCTGTTTTTATTAAAAAATTGCGATTAAAAATTGAGCCCGGCTGATCCTATGCGCGACTCACTCGTCTTTATAGTGGATCAGATAGTGGCGAAATTTTTCTGAATTAACTACTATGCCAACAGATTTGCCCAACAAGGACTTAAAGATACGGCAAAATTTCACAAAAAAATTAGCAATTATTACTGTAGCTATACACCAGCCCCACACCATTATTACTAACCATTTTTCTTCTTCGTTTCTATACAAAGGCTTTAACCGTGCTTGGCCTAACCTGAGCACACATGAAACTGCGCTCTTCTAGTGTTACGTTGTGCACTCTAAAAACTTGGTGAGGGTATGGCAGGAGTAAAAAAATTAGGTGCATCTTCCCAAAGGGAACCCTGATGGGATGCGAAGCAGCAGCGTTGCGCACGGGTGGCCGCAAGGGTTGAACGGCGCTAACGCGGCAGGTGTTGCGGGTCGAACGGACGAGGCGGCAGCTGCGGGCGCTGCGGCGAGCCAGGTGAGCGCGCGGCAGGCGAGGGGAGAGAGTGACGTCAGCGCGCAGCTGCGGCGTGATCTACTGGGCACCGCTACAACACCTGCGGCGAGGGGAGCGCGTTGCGGCGCGTTCGTACGGACTTACGGAGGGACAGCGTTAGACAGGCTAGTCAAATAGCTGCTTCGCATCTAAAAAGCGAGTTACTCTTCACAGCGTTCTTTTACTCTTGCAAAGCATCGGATGGAGTAAATGCTTTGTTCACTCTGAATGACAGGAAATAGTGAACTGTGCTTATACTCCGCCTCTACCTGAGAGAGTGGAATGCCCATATACTCTTATGGTATGAGAGAGTGAAACGATGTTATGCTCTCGCTCCTGATCTTTATCGATGTGCCGGTATGCCATTGGTGATGACCACTCATTATAACCACACACATATGAAGTTAACAGTATTGTATTTGTTTGTTAAGCGCTGGAGACGACTAACAGAAAAATGGCGTTTCCAGTGCTTCCGAGTTAAGTGCACTGGCAGGCATTGAAGACGCTTAATATCCACCTGCTTAGCCTCGGATATGTGTAGTGAAATAAGCGAATATGGACCTCATTGAGTCGGTCATGATGAAAATCACATTCGAACGGTTATTGAATTCTTCGTATTTTAATATTCACGTTTTTCGCCACGAACGTCCCGCATGGAGCATGCTGCCCTAAAGCCTAATGTACGGTAGGGCTAGAGTGGAAGTATTATGGCTGTAGTCGCGGAACGTGAAGAAGAGTGACCGAACATTTGTCTAAGGGTTTTACGGAAACTGAATTTTTCAGTGCGCAGTTAAGAAGTGCGATGTTTTCTACACAGAAATAACTAACCGCTCGGCGACTGAATGCGAATACCGGACATATATTTGGTTAGGCTTAATTTTTTTCTACTGCTAAATATACCGCATTGACGTATTCAAACCGAGAAGTACAAAACAAACAAGCGAACTACATTTCGTTTCGTTGTCGCTTGTATGGAGGCACTCAAATCTGCGCGTTGAAATAAGAAAATGAAACTCGATACCCACATTACTTACATGAAAAAAAAAAGTAGTCATGCTGCGTTCCAGTGTGGTGTTGCGGTAGTGTGTGAGAATCGCAAACTAAAGTGCGTGAAGAGGTCGTGAGTTCCAACGATGAAAACTGTCAAAAACAATTTTAAAAACCGAACTTCGGCCCTAGTTTTGCATTTTTTTCTTGAGGTGCACTACTACTCATCGGAGGGGTCCTGCTGCTCTGCTTCAGCCAGAGTTATGTTGCTCTGTTGAGGTTGTTTACTATAACCCTTTCTGGGGGGCATTATTATACTCTGCCTCAAATAGAGGTGATTTACCCGGGAAAAGAGACTTAAGTATGGTAGCAGAAAATACTCGGCCAAAGGGTGTGCCCGGCACTCTCTTAGTTTTTGGAGTGTGGAAATTGAAACAAGCTTTCGATGTCTTCACTTTTTGCACCAAACAAAAGCTACAGGTCTGTAATTTTGCACCTTTCTGCTGGTACACAATAGTTAAAAGTCGAGATTGGCGGTTCTGGGACAAACAAACAGCCATCAACAATGGCTTCAGAGTATAGTGTGCCAACAGGCCGCTGATTTGTCGCAGCCACACTACGTAACTGTAGGGAGCATCACTCGTAAAACAACTGCACGCTTCGCGAGAGTGAGTGACCTTGCTTTCGCGGCTAGCCGCAATAACCTTTGCTTTGTTTTGATTGGACGGGAACTCGTCCAGCGTCGACTGTATAGTAATGGCTGAGAGCAACGGCTATTGACTTTTAGGGTAAGTGTTTACAATCAGTCGTAATTCTCACTAATGCACTCGTCATATTACGGTAAGCACGCACTGCGGCACAGGAGTCGGTAGTCTTTGTAGTGTGTGCCTTTTTCAAGTGTAGCCTGCGTTAGGTTGCCTGCCACCGTTTTTCGACCCGAACATTCTCATATTGTACATGCGTGATTACTTTGGTTCTAACCATCTCTGGATCATTTTCTCCAATGGGTCCAACATGGATTTTAAATCCATTGATATAAAAGAATGTAATTCACTTTTAGTATTTTTTCGTCGTTTTCGGTACATCCCCTAATAAACCATTTGACTTTACAACGCTCACATAACATATTGATATGTCCTTGTTAACAATGAAACCTAAACGATAGAGTTTACGAAGAAAAATACAAGAGTAAGAAGCAGGAATTTGTGCGTATCAAAACAATCCAGAGCAATCTTATGGCAAGAACTGACCGCTGCATTGCACTGCAAATGGTTGCATGGACCGCACCGCGCTGAGTAAACACGGTGGAGTGGTGGTCACTTGTTAGTAAACACAATAGATCACTGCAAGCACATCTTGTAAAAATCTGTGAAACCAGGAAGTATTCAACAGGACTATGCATCTGCATTGCAGCATCAGTATGGCTATTATTTTCGGACCAGAACAATTCGAAACTCCTCCTGCTATGTTGAACAAAATGTAACTAGAAATGTCACAGTTTCGCCGCAACGGCGAAGCAATTTATGCGATAGCAAGAGACAGGAATGTCACAAGAAAAACGACAAGCAGCAAGAAACTTGCTCCACGCTGCTCAAGGAAAAAAAGACGCACGAAAAAAACACACACTGGGCGAGCGCGAACTAACCACTCTCACAGCTCGAGACTTGCAGCAGGCTCCTCAAACACAAAACAGGATGCGTGAAAAGAAAGCACATATATACGCATGATGAACGTGAACAAACAACCGTCACAGTTGTTACTTCAACTAGCCCCTACTTGGGCTCTTCTACCTAGCAGCTCACTCCTTTCGCAAACGCCGCCGCTTCAGCGAGCGAAGTTACCCTTGTGCGGCTTCTGACTCCAACGAAAACTTTGCGGTGAAAGCACAAGACGTACAAACCTCCCTCCCCTCTGAATAGATAAACGCAAGAGCAGGAATAAGTGCGTGAGTGGGGACCCAGGAAATTTGGGAGAACCTCCAGCGCTCATGCGCAGAACTCCTGCCACTCTTCGTCTCTTGCGCTTGCATCGTCCCAGCACCCAAAAATGAAAACTTGCGTGTGTCGCCTGCGACCCCAAGCAAACGCAGCGCGGGAAACAACGCGGCATGGCCCGCGTATCACATAATTTTCATTTTGCGGGTTGTCCCATGAAGTCCCATGACGTCCCGTGGTGTCTCGTGAAATTAACCCAACGTCGCCTGCGTTTGATCCAAATCCCAAACGCTGCTGCTCCTCCGAACACGAAAACAGCCTATCCAACGCATCTACTACCGGAGTGACGGCATTCAATGCTAATATGCCCCGATGTGCGCGCTCCCCCCTCCTCCTTAGGGCGTCACCACTCTTTGAAAGGGGTGATGCCGCCGAGCCACCATTTCTTGGCCAGCGTCAAGGACCTCTCAGCGGAGCGGTCGTGGAGTGCTAAGAGGCCGTCAGCACAGATATGGCAGCCACACAGTAGTACACGCGGCAGATGACCTCTGCCTGGAGGGGAAAAAGTACGCATGAAATATTTAAAGCGCGCCTTGTTGCGCAATCTCAGTGGTAATAATGGACACACTGAAGCACCCCCCGAACTCTGCGTATCGCCAGAGGGAGCTGTTGTATATAAAAAAGCCAACCGTTTCACCGCAAGGGTGAAGCAATGAATGCGATACCAACAAATTCTAATGTTATTCGAAGTGAAGCTGGCAGGTAACTCTTTCGCATGCGATCTCACGCAACTCTACAAAATGCTGGTTTAAGAGCATACGGCCGCTCCAGGGACTGTTCGCACAATCTCCTCGCGTTGAGAGCGGATCACGTAGGAGCCAGCCGCCCGTTGTCGGCTGCTGAGATTGCAAGATAACGCGTGCGCCAGCGAAGAGCGCGCTCGTAAAACCAAAGGTCGCAGTGGCTGCATGAGGGACCCCCCCCCCCCCCTCGCGTGTTTCAGCGCTTGTTAAAGACGCGTGGGGCGTTTCCTCTTTTCTTGAGCATTCCCCGGCTGGTCGAACAGGCGGGATGATCTTATCGCATACGCCTCGGAGCGACGGAGATGGGCCGGCTTGTTTGATGTCCGCTTCAGCCGCGTTTGTCGCCCCTGCTGCCGCGCTGTTACCCGCGCGTAGAACGTACGATGCACTGGGGGAGGATCTATAAATTAGGAATTTATACGCGAAATTACGGCGACGGTGACAGCAACGGCAACGGCGATGGCAAAAACCCGTCGAGACTGTCCATATAATTGCTATCGCAATAATGGCGCGCCGTTAGTAAGCTTGAGGATTTTTACTGCTTGGCGGAATTGTCTAACTGATAGCACTGGGGAGCGAGGTATCGCAGGTTCTAATCTCAGGTTCTTGGGGTTCGTAACAATATTGTTTAAATTATTTTTATTTGAGGCCTTTAGACATATATCCATACATACACATATACGGGACATGACGGTGACTGCAACAACTAGCCGACGGTGTCCATATAATTGCTATCCCAACAAAATCAGGGGTAGCAAGAGAAAAAAATATGGTGCTTTGTTAATGGCCCATCCTTATTAGGATTTGTAAAAAGGTATGCAGGGTCCCTTATGAATTCAATGAATTTACCTAAGACGACTCGAAAGCGAAAGCCATTGTTCTTACCTTCTTCCCACTCGATGTTTTTTTCCTGCCCCACCAGCACCGGAAGCTTTCCGCATCTAACGTGGTTTTGCCCTGCCTCCAGGATCGGAGGCACGTTACCTAGTTTTGCACAGTCTATGTGATCGGCACACTTTTCACCAAGCCATGATGTCACGCGACGATGTCATCACGTGATGTCACGCGATGTGATGTAACAGTGACTTCATGGTGGAGTCACAAATTATGCCTAACTGCGACATAATGATGATGTCATCAGGGCTGGGCAAAGATACTTTGAAATTGTATCGCGATACGATACAAGATACTCGGGCAAGAAGTATTGGAGATACAGATACAAGATACTTCCGGAATGAATGCATCCGATACGATACTTCCAAATTGTATCTTAAGATACTTCGATACATTTGTAAATTTGCTATTATAGATCTATATAATGACGCTGCAAATGCCTATGTACAGAAGTGTTTGCTTGAAAATGTCTTAACTGCGACCAACTTTGTTTATTTTAATGAAATATATGTTTGAATCTCGAAAGTTATGCTGTTCTTGCTTAATGTATATTAGTTTAATTCCGACACAAGTTATTGGCATTTGTTTACTTGACACTCTTGTATTTGATGGGTGTCGCTGCTCTACTTGGCGACCAGCAAGCGGGTTGCCGTCTAATTGCAAGAACTTCAATAAGAAGCCTCCGCAAGATGGCACAAATACCGGTGCAGAGTCTTGTCCGTAAGCGTATTACCGTTTTCGTAGTACCGCATCACCCTACAGGTGTAGAGCGCCGACAATGCTGGTAGTGATACTTTTTGTGAAGCATCATGTGATGACGATAACTTCCGAGTCAGCGCTCACTGTTCACTGAGAACATAAAACTGCAGTGTTTTTTTCATGTTCTACATTGGTAAAGTGTTTGTTAGCAGCATATTAACTAACGTGCAATCTTTTACCATTTCCTCTCCGAGAGAACTTCGCGCAGAAGCTTCCCAGATGTATTTTACGTGACAAAAAGCGTCGCAGGATATCGCTGCTATTCACACTATTGCAACTTCTAGCCTGCTTATCTGCTTTTTTTTGTAACACACACAAAAAAGGGACCTTACAGGGACCTGTAAAAAGGAAAGCGAATATACCCAAGTCAAATAGCAAGGCAATTCCGCAATAAAAAATGTCTGTGAATAAGTACACAGGGTGTTTCACGTAAGGATAAGCAAATATTTAAAAAATAACGTTTAACCGGGACTGAATGAAAGCAATGGCATATGGCTTACCGTAACGTGGCGCTCGTTCTGGTATTTTTATGTTGCGCTTACTTCGTTGATTAACTATGGCCAATTATGCGACATTTTTTATATTTACTTTAGGACAGAGTGTGCTTCGTCACATCGTAGAACGCATTTAAAAATAACTGAAGCAATTGTTTTATGGTGGCGTATACATTCGCCATGGGAAATATTTTCTGTCTTTTAAAGAAAGCACATGAAATATGAAATAAAGCCACCTGACTGCGCTTATGCGCTATCGTACTGCAGCGCTCTTAAACGCGCTTGGAGCGAAACAACCGGCGCGCGGACCGTCAGCTTGTCGCTTCTCAGGGACGATGGTGTGTCTTTGCCGTGTGTGGCGGTCAGAAATTTTGACGCGCTGTGGAGCCGATGCCTGAGCTACGGCCGCTCATTTCACCGCGATCCGCTTGCCGGTTGTGTCGCTCGAAGCACGTCTTTGAGCGCTGCAGCACAATATATATAGCGTATACAAGCGCCGTAACATGGTCATATTTCTCCGGCTGTCTTTAAACGGCGGAAGAATCCCTACTATAGCATGTACCTTTCCACAAAAAATCACATCTGTCGTTTAAGAATGCCCTAAAAAACGTAGAGAAAAGCGTTTGGCCCCAAAATAAATAACAGAACTGTTACATTCTTCATCTTAGTTAAGAAATTAAGCGCAGTATAAAAATACCCTAATGAGAGCCACATGGCGGTAAACCCCATCGTTGGTTTTATTCGGTTGAGGTTAACTTCTTCTTTGGAAATATTTGGTTCCAGTTACGCGACACCTTTTATAAACACGATACAAGTGTCACCCCTAGAAGCTATGAAAACAGATCATGATGTATCGTCAACTAAGGTGTTACGGAGGAGGAGAAAAATTTTATTTATCCCAAGAGAGAAAGGGGCGGTGGTGGAGGGATCAGAGGAGCCTACCCGGCGTAGGTCTCCGCTACCCTCTTGGCCCAATCCAAGATCTGGTCCTGGACCTCGGGTGCCGAGCTGGACATGGCAGCCTCCCACTGCTCCTTACTATTAATGTTTAGAGAGTTAGGTGTTACGGACATACAAAAAAATCAGTGCCCACGGAAAATAGCACTAAAGGGCTCGTGGGGACGCGGATGAGAATGCCGTAGTACTTGATATTATGTTTCTAAAATCCCCTTTCCAACGTCTTTAAGGTTTGTTGTTATAATTTTCATTATTATAGTGTAAAACTCAATTTTGCTGTTATATTAAATCGTAAGCAGAATTTTCGTTCCCGTAAGCACTAGGCACGCTCAGATTATTTTACCTTTGCCGTAACATCTCCTGAACAGTAAACTCACATGGAATGTAGGTATGTGAATAATAACAATGACGCAGACACTTAAAAATAAGAATAAGTAAGAGAAGGAATAGAGGAGGAGGTTACAGAAGACTTATTACAGTTAACAAACGGAAAAAAAATACTACACAGTGGCCTAGGTAATGTGTGGAATGCAAACGGAGAACAGCAAAGAGAGCACTTGTGCTAACAATCAAGCTATCATTAAAAAAATTTTTTGCATAATTTAGCACGAAGAACAAAGATACAGTACGCCAAAATAGCATCTGTTATGTATTCATCTTCAATGGGGCGCTTAGTGAACACAAACGACACAAACGAAAAAGAACAGGACATAAGGCAACGAGCGCAAACTACCAACTGGTTTATTGTCTGAAAAAACGTGGCCCCAAGAAAGGGGTGTGTCACACGAGCATGCGCAGATGCTCAAATAAAGGGCGGGAGAGAGTGGGCAGGGGGGGGACGAAAGAAAGGGGAGTGTGATAAAGGAGGTTGAGGAGGGGACGCGATCCGAAGAAGCAAGATCGAGACAAAATTAGCTTGTAGTTTTCTCAAAATCTACCTCAGCCGCTGTAAGAACGATAGACACCCTCTTCCATAATTTTCAATGTCTCGATAATTTCTCGGACCGTTTTTTCTTCTGAGCGAGCTACAACAGCTCTTCTTTCGAAGAAGGCTTTACATGAACATTTCTTACAATGTGCCGCTAAGTTACTACAGCGGCTGCTAGCTGCTGGCAGGCGTACCGATGCTCATTTAGCCATGGATTAAGGCATCGTCCCGTCTGTCCGACGTACGACCTACCACACGATAACGGTATCTTGTATACCACCCCTTTTGAGCACTCTACGAACCTGTCTCTGTGCTTAACATCGCAAATTGGCTTTTGGGTCATTAGACCTGTATTGACTTTTTTGCACAGACCTCTCAGCTTTTGCGGAGCTGAAAATATTACGTTAACATCGTGACGCGCGGCAATTCTCCTCATTCTACGTGAAAGATTGTGTACGTATGGCAAAACGACAGGCCTTTTGCTTTTATCTATAGGTACTTTAGCTAAGTTAGGGTCACGTTTTAGTTCTCCTATCTGCTTTTCACAAATTTGTGTAATCATTCCCTTCGGATAGCCACTGCTCTGAAGTCGCTTAATCTGGGTTGCTACGCTTTCTTCTACTCTGTGGTGGCATGATTTCGCAAGGGCTTGCTTCAGGCACGTGGTAGCGATTCCTCTTTTAATTATTTTTGAATGCCCCGAATCGAAAGGAAGGAGCCCTTTCTCACCCCGCACTTTGTACGACCAACAGGTGTGTTGATCCCCCATTAGGATTTACAAGTCTAGGAACTGCAATGTACCTTCCACTGGGAGTTCAAATGTGAATTCCAACCCTTTATGTGCCCTTTCAAATAACTTAACGACACTCTGCGGAGTAAATGTGTCTTGGTTCTATTGGTGCAAATTAAATAGTCATCGACGTATCGGAAACATGCGACAATGCCCATTTCGCGCAGACTATCCGAAATCTCACGGTTACCCACTGCCAAAAATAAATCTGATAAAACCGGTGCAACGCAAGACCCGATTGGGACACCTTCTTTTTGGACATATAAAAGTCCTTCATGTGCTATCACAGTTGAATGCAGGTAATAGTCTAAAAGTTCGAGGAAATCCGCGACACTGCATTTGCACAAGTCCTGGAACTTGGAGATCCCGAACAGGTCAATGGCGTCCCGAGGAAAGAGACCGTCAGGGCAGTAGAGGACGCCATTGACCTGTTCGGGATCTCCAAGTGACAAATGACAACAGTGACAGATGAATATCACTGTCGTCAGCTTTATTGAGGTGGCTTAGTGGCAGCAGTATCAGCTTGAGAAGCAGAGCTCAGCCGACGTTTGTTGTTTCGCAGGGTGGCGTTTCTATAGCAGTATCTTGTATCTTAAGATACACGATACATTATTGAATGTATCGGAAATACAGATACAGATGCTCGTTTTGCGAGACGTATCGCGATACAGATACAAGATACCCGAAGAGTATCTAAGATAGTATCTAAGATACATGTATCTTCGATACTGCCCAGCCCTGGATGTCATCAAGTGTCGTGGTCACACGATGATGATTCCGTCGCGTTGACGCCACCGACGTGGGAGGCTGGTAATTTTCCCGTTTGATGAGGCATCCGAGGCTTTTGCCTTAATTATTACTTTGTGGCCATTAGCCTAATGCCAGTATTTCAAGAACTCAAACTCAATGGTTCATGTATAAACCACTTGCAGAATGGTATAACTTGTTCTGCTTCACCCAGGGACACTTTAAGATTAATAACTTCGTCAGAATGATCTTATCAATAAACTAATCCACTGTAACTGACAGGGCTGTTTGCAGTTTCACAGTGTAGATGCCCTTCACAACATTGCCCCAACAGTTACGACATTTCATGGTACTAATGTTTTCTAAATTCCCCGCTGCATGGCTCACTTGTCATATATCTCCTCCTACGAACGGTTTGCAGTGCCTAGCTACAAAACTACGTTTTCGACTTCATGTCTTTGGACACGTCAGAATCGTTGGATTGGCTCATTTCTGAACAACCTCCACGTTCTTGAAGCAGCACTTGTTCGTTCTCTGCGAGACCATTTGCCGCACATGGCGATCAGAATAAAGCCTCGCTATCGTGTGTCAGCTGGTTCCGTGATCACCATTCTACAGCTGTCGTAAAGTGAACGTATCGAGCACAAAAAAAAAAACACCACTCCTTTCACGCTGTGATGTGCTTGTACTGTTCGCTCGATTCGGAAATCATCCAGTGTGTTCGCTTTGCTTCGTGCAGTCAACATAAGCGATTGCCCTGGTTGGATATTGGCCGGTGTGTCTTTGCTAAGCTGGATTCAACCATGCAAGCAAAGTGAACTGCACAGCAGGATGGAACTTTGACAGTTGGTTGTATTTTCTGATAGAACAGCAGTTCACTCACTCGAGTACAAGGTGATGAACCACGACAAAAACGCCGTGCTCAACTGGGAAGTTAATTGTTTTCGTGAGGCAACCTAATAACTGCCCTATAACTATTCAATTCTTTTCATGTGCAAAAATAACAAAAGCTCGCAAAGGTAATAAAATGGAGAAAAACAAACAAAAAAGCGGAAAAAAACATACTTAGAACTGTGCTACACTAAAGTGTAAAACAAGTTCCGGCAGATACCACGCTACGTGGAAATTACCGTCATACAAAGCATTCTGTGAGTAGCAGCCTATGCCCGATTCCTCTTTTTTCAGTCAAGCGCCACTACTTGGATGGACGTCATCGTGTGTACGTTTAGCAGTTTTGCGCACATGATGTACTTGCACGGCACGTCGACCTCACTGGCGTGTGCAGGGTAGCTCATGGTCACTCGAAACGTCGGCACTTACATTGCATGTTTTATACCAAAGTTCACTGTACCACTAGATGATGTGCATATGATCAATAGAGTTCGCCACTTGACTACAGATTGCATAGTCAGTGTAATTTTATTGAGCGCACCGTGATGAAATGACGCTGAAGATATTCACAAATGTTGAACGCACAGACATATGTTGAACAGTCGCATGTTTTATATGACAATTTCTTTACGGTTGTGTTATGATGCCAGCAGCAAAATTTCTATTACGAGCACCAGAAGTGGTACGCTCATATGTAGCGCTTGTGCTTGCGAGGATGGTGGCCCTGCACAGTGCTACGTAGACCAACTGTAGTGGATGGCGCTTACCTACAATTGACGTTAACCCGACGTGACGCCTGCATTATAGGAGTGCATATGTTATGTTAATAAAATTATACAGCCAGCACTGCAGCCTTAGTTGTCGTTTCACCAACATTACGCCTGCATAAGGTCTTTTTCCAAGGCAGTTCCGAGACCTGGCGTGGCTCTGCAGTAGAAAACTTGATTGCCACGCAGAATGCCTGGGTTCCATTTCTGCAGGGAAACTGATATTATTTTTTGCGTTCGTCGGGTCTACGCTGCCGATCTTAGTTTCTCTTAATGCATTCGCACCTAAATTACCAATGTCTGCACTCGCCGTTCCTGCCTAGATATAAACTATCTATCACCTGTGGCAGATACATGAATACCATAGCTCGTGGTATACTGGTATGCGCCACACGTGCCTGGAGGAAAGTGTTTGACGACGTCAGCAACGGGATTTTCATGGTAATGGTGTCCTGACCAGACAGTCATATTCGTCAAATACTCTTTCACACTGAAGGTAAGGAGGATAGTTAAGGAGGTGATACACTGAGTTAAGGAGGTGATCATGACAGCACCCAGACGTAGGTGCATAGATAGATAGATAGATAGATAGATAGATAGATAGATAGATAGATAGATAGATAGATAGATAGATAGATAGATAGATAGATAGATAGATAGATAGATAGATAGATAGATAGATAGATAGATAGATAGATAGATAGAAACGCTATATTTCCTGCAGTTCGCTAAGAAATGCTTCACATTTCATAGCTAAACACAGTCTAAAACACCTTCTACGAAAGCCCATGAAAAAGTAATAGAGGTTTCGCAAGTGTTCTAGCACCTATACCGAAGGCTGGTTGCGGGAACAAGCTTCCCACCCGACGCTTTCACAACAAAAGAAAAAGGAAGAAATCAGAGAGCGCGAATAGAGAAGGACCTTCAGAATGATGGACGACTTTTTCTCTGTGAGTGAGCGATAGGTGACTTCGTAAGATACTCCATGCTACGATGCATGCCGGAGTTTCACTGAACCGTTATTCCTGTAATTATCGTCCTGTTTCTACACCCCTCACCAATCGTTCTTGTTTACTTCAATGTACTACTACAAAACCGAGAAGAGGTACCCCACAGGGTGAAGGGAAAACTTGAAAAAGAAAAATCATTGCAAGCCTTCGCGCTTTCCATTGTCAGTCCTTACATTTCTTTTCTTAAGCCCATCACTGTTTCTCTCATTTTTTTTTAAATGATTCAGTGACTTTTATAAACCACCATCAATCTCACTGGTGCAACGCTACGAATTTTTCGTCCTGCTTAATCATGTGCTGCCTGTACCTTGCCTTAGTCCCAAGCTCCGGTTCACTTCAGTCGTGCTCTCATCTACCTGAGTTTTCAAAGTACGTTCGCATGGAAGTCAAATATGAATGATAGTTTCCGGTAACTGAAACGATCAAGGTAGAATTAATGTAGTTTTGTATGTCCCTGTTAAGCTTCTCTTGAGCAACCGTATATGGGTAGTTTTTTAAAACGATTTTTTAACGCCAGATAGAAAGCATAATTGCTCTATCTGCATAATAATACTACTACAGTTGTCTGATATGTACGCGGAACAAGTAGAGTGAGTGTACGTGAAGATAGACCAAGCATGAAAGTTGAACCTTTGACGTTGAAAACGAACATTCAGCGCATTCAATTTGACAATGAACACAACGTGATATTCAAGCCTATCCAAATGGGCTTGATGCTACGTTGAGTTTTCTTCTTTACGTAATACGAAAATACTTTTTATGATTGTTATTTCATGGACAGTTTTTTTTTACGCAAGCACACATATACAAAGGACGGAAGAAAAAAAAGCTGTGGTGAGCCAGTCCTGACATGGACCACTGAATAGAGTACGACGCGTGCCGGATGTTTAGGAAATGTGGAATAAAATTGCAGATAATCTAAGAACGACGGGCAGGCTCTCCGTGATTACTAAGCGTTTTTAAGCAATCTTGCATGCACACGTAGTGCGTGCCTTTTTCAGTGCTGGTGTGCCATCATGTAATTTAAATGCAAACATATTTGACAAAGATCTGTCTGGCTGGGTAAAAATTATAGGAAAAAACAAACTCTCCAGCCACTTTTCCTAATCTAAGTTTTTAATATTGAAACTAAAAACTGGCCCAACGTTTCGAGACCCGTTCGGTCTCTTCATCAGTGGGTGACTGCCCGGCCGGCTCCGAAGCTAGTGACTTTCCACTAGGAAAAGTCGCTAGCTAAGAAAAGTCGCGCGCTAGTAAAAATATAGCAGGCACGCATGAAGGAACAGACAATTAGACACAAGTATCTAGCGAGTCCGGAAAGCTTGTGGGCTGCGTCGACTCCCGCCTAGGCACCAGCCAGTAGCCCTTGGGTCCTGGCGGCGTCTTGAGCCTGCTGGCCAGCCCATAGTTGGCTTTCAGGATCCGAACTAAGCAGCGTGGGTCTCCCACCATCCCCGGTCCGAGGCTACAGCACGGCAAGGTCTACGTGGGCATGGTCATAGAATGTAGTCTATAGGTGAGCTCGAGCATTAGTCTTTAAATTTGTCTGAATAATTCCTGGGTAGCAGAACCTGTAGGCCACTGGGTATGGAAGGTTTTGATTTGTAACTGACGCCATGCAGCAGCCCATTCTTAGTTAAGCGAGTTACGCGGATGAGTGTACATCCTACTTCCCAATGTGTAATGTTTGCGGAATGTTTCGGTATCTGAGCCACTGCCTTCGCTTGGCCCTGGGTCCGACAGAGCCTCGAAGTGGGAAGACTCGAGCCACGTTGTTCGCGGCCTTGTTGCCCGGCGGGCCAGATAGAGCGCGAAGCCACACTGCGTATGTAATCAAAGGTGAACATTTGGCAGAAGTCTGCCTGGTTGGGATAGAAACTGGATAAATGAGAAAACTCCAACCAAAATTTATTTTTGAAAAACCCGACGTTTCGAAGCGAGACCGGCTTCTTCTTCAAGGGTGAGAAGGCTCGAGATGTGCGGCGCTTATATACGCTTGCTTGCCGTGCGTGAGAGGCTTGCCGTGACTTGTCGCAAGCCCTGGCAGTAGAGGGAGGGCAATGTCCCCGTGGAGCGGTTGATGTTTCCCGCCGTCTGCTGGATGTGCCAGGATTCGAGGAGGAGCCGCCGGCGAGGGTTCCTTTCTTTTTCCACAATCACCGCGTCGTCGGGACGGATGTGGTGGTCAAACCGCTCGCAGTGTTCTGCTACTGCGCTCCGTTCGCTGTTCAATTGACGGAGGTCATTTCTGTGCTGCCGCATTCTTTCGTGGAAGTTCTTGGTTTCCCCAATGTAGGAAGCGGGGCAGTCGGCGCACGCGATCCGGTACACGACACCCTGAGCTTTTTCCGCAGGCGCGCGGTCTTTGGGCCGAGGAATGAAGCTGCCGATGGTGTTGGATGGCTTGTGGGCGACGTTGACTCCTGCCTTTCTGAGTATACGGGTAATAGCTTCGCTGGCGCCGGCGATGTAGGGGATCGACACGCGGTGCCGTTGCGGCGACGTAGGTGACACGCTTTCTCCGTCTTTTCGCTTACGGATGGCTCTGCGAATAAACGCTTTTGTGTAGCCGTTGGTGCCGAGGTCACGGATTATTGTCTCCCTTTCTTCCTTCCGCCGC
The DNA here is from genome assembly GCA_030522465.1 of Rhipicephalus appendiculatus. Classification (NCBI taxonomy): domain Eukaryota; kingdom Metazoa; phylum Arthropoda; class Arachnida; order Ixodida; family Ixodidae; genus Rhipicephalus; species Rhipicephalus appendiculatus. The sequence goes on along the minus strand of JALIZH010030331.1, from coordinate 116,108 downwards.
TGTGGCGACGAGCAGATTCTTTCGGCCCTCCTAACAAGGCTTTGCACCACGGAAAACTTGTGGCAGGCGGGGTGGTTTGAGCTGAAGTGGAGGTAGCGTCCTGTGTGGGTAGGCTTCCTGAAGACCGAGAAAGAAAGGCTTTGTCGTTGCCTTTTCACCAGTACATCCAGAAACGGGAGAGCCGATTGTTCCTCCATCTCTGCTGTAAACTGTATGTCAGGCTCAACAGAGTTCAGGCGGGCGAGTAGGTTGTTGACCTCGCCAAATTTCACCACACAGAAGCAATCGTCCACGTGGCGAACACACAGCTTGGGTTTGAGGGGTCAAATCCGGAAAGCGCCCGCTTTTCAATGTCTTCCATCACGAGGGCTGCCACCGTTGCAGATATCGCGGCCCCCCATGGCGGTCCCACTCGTCTGCTTGTAGAAGGCGTTCTTGAAAGAAAAGTAGGTGCTGGAGAGGGAGAATTCCAATAGCCGGCATATCTGATCGACCGAAAGCGGAGTTCTGTCATTCAGGGTGGAGTCGTCTTCGAGCGCCCGGCGTGTCCAGGACAGGGCGAGGGGGGACGGGCACGCTGGTGAAAAGGGAAACCACATCAAACGACACCATGCAGTCGGTTTCGTCCAGACTCACGTTGGACGCAACTTCCACGAAATGTCCCGAGTGGCGGATGTAAGTTTCCGTCTTTCCGGCCAGAGGCACTATTATCTTATGCAGATAGGTTGATAAGGCCCGTAGGGGGGAGCGAGTGAAGTCGACAATGGGCCGAAGCGGAATTCCGGTCTTGTGAAGTTTTGGGAGGCCGTAGAAGCTTGGGGCGGAGCCGTTTCTGCGTATCAGTCTGAGGTAAAGGGTTTTGGATTCAGGATGCTCCTTGAAGATTTCAGATAAAAGTTTGTTTAACCGGGTTGGGGTTTGTGGAGTTGGATCCTTCGTGATCTTGGTGTATGCCTCCCCGCTCAGAAGCTCTCCTGCTTTCTTCTCGTAGTCAATGCGGTCCATGACGACCGTGCTGTTTCCTTTGTCGGCTGGGAGGACTACAATGTCCTTGTCGTTTTTCAAATCTTTGAGAGCCTTCATTTCGTCGTCAGGAAGGTTGTTCTTCTGGCGAGCCGGTATCTTCGAAAGAATTCCTATTACCTTGAGCCTTCTCTTGACGGGCGCCGACCTCAAGGTGTGGTATCCCGTCCTCAACTGCTGCGACTATTTTGGAGATGGGCGGAGTGGCTGAGATGTTGAAACCGTGTCCCTTGGCTAGTGCGGCTAATGCCGGTGATGAGAGATCACGCGATGAGAGGTTCGTCACAAAGGTGCTTGGGGAAATTGTCGGCGCTTTCTGGTCACGAATTACGCCGCAGAGCTTCTTGTCCTGGGTTACCTTGTGTTTCTTGACCTCGGTGGCAGCTGATTTCATTGCGAAATCCTCCAGTGGTGGCATTATGTTGGGGATGCGATGCTCCAGCTGGCGCCGGGCGAAGAAAAGGTCCAGTTCTTTTAAATGCGAATGCATTTCATAGTCGGGCTATGTCAGGCATCCGGCGTTGGCGTTGTGCGGCGTTGGCGTTGTGCGGCGTTGGCGTTGTGCGGCGTTGTCCGCGGAGGAGGAGGAGGAGGATAGGTTGAGGAGGTGTGCGCGCCGGCAGGTGTTAGATGTGAAGCATCTTATGGCGAAGCTTAATCCGGTGGTGGTGGTGTGCGGCGTGACCACCCTTACTGCGCATGCGCAAACCCTTTCAAAAAATAAAAAACCTCCTCTCTCCCTCTCTCTCCTCTAGGCATCCCTCCCCGCGGCAACCACACCCTCACTGTGCATGCGCCTCCCCTCCTCTCTCCCCTGCTACGCTCCCCCCTCTCTCCTCTAGGCATCCCTGCCCGCGCCGTCCACACTCCCACTGCGCATGCGCGTCCCACCTCTCTCTCCTCTCCTACGCTCCCTCCTCTCTTCTCTAGGCATCTCTGACCGCAGCGTCCACACTCCCCACTGCGCGTGCGCGCCCCCCCCCCTCTCTCTCTCCTCTCCTACGCTCCCCCTCTCCCTCTCTCGACTCGCGACGCCGACACAGGCCGCGTCTGCTAGCGAGTTTGCTAGCAGACGCTGCCTGTGACTGCTAGCGTCTGCTGCTCGCTAGCAGACTAGCGTCTGCTAGCGAGCAACGTCTGCTAACCGACTGCTCGCGCTGCACAACCGTTCACTGGCCACCCCGTATATATGGCAATGGATCTTGACCTCCAAGGTGGTGCCGGTGGGAGATTTCTCCTGTGCGTTGTTGAACAATAAAAATTCGCAGCGTGCGCCTTAACTAAAAGCGGACTGCGAGTCTCTGTGTCCAGTCGGAGTCTTCTGTCTCTCAATGCACATTAGCAGCGATTGGTATGTTCCAGTAGGAAACACCGCTCCATCGCTGCTTGCTTTACGCATCCCCACTTTTAAATGCGAATGCATTTCTTAGTCGGGCTATGTCAGGAATCCGGCGTTGGCGTTGTCCGCGGTGGCCTCGGCCGGTGTTATAGTGAGTGGAGAGGAGGAGCGCGCTCTGGTGCGTGAGGGCGCTCGCATCGCGGGAGCTCGGCGGAGCTATATATGAAAAAAAAATTTAAAAAATAAAAAAAAGGAAAAAAAAGAAGAAAAAAGAACAAAAGAAAATTAAGAAAAAAATTAAAAAAATAATAAAAAAAGAAGAGAAAAACAAAAAAAAAATACAGGCGCTGCGCCGTGCTCCCGACCAGGCTGCAGAAATTTGGCGCCTTTTCCTTCTTCGAACCACAACCACCATATATAAATGGAGTGAAGCGCGCGCGAAATGCATTCGCATTTCCTCACGATTCCCCTTCGGGGAGGTGGGGGCATTTTTTTTCTTGATGGTCGCATTGCACTCGTGTATGCGTACGGTGAGTAAGCGCTGTTCAGTTTTCACGATGATCTGGATGCCTTCGGGCGAAGAGACTGGACGTTTCAGACGTAGGCTGCGTGGGATGACGCCGTTCTCCACCACATCCGTCCCGTTTGACCACCACATCCGTCCCGACGACGCGGTGATTGTGGAAAAAGAAAGGAACCCTCGCCGGCGGCTCCTCCTCGAATCCTGGCACATCCAGCAGACGGCGGGAAACATCAACCGCTCCACGGGGACATTGCCCTCCCTCTACTGCCAGGGCTTGCGACAAGTCACGGCAAGCCTCTCACGCACGGCAAGCAAGCGTATATAAGCGCCGCACATCTCGGGCATTCTCATCCTTGAAGAAGAAGCCGGTCTGGCTTCGAAACGCCGGGTTTTTCTAAAATAAATTTTGGTTGGAGTTGAGGTGGTACTCAACATCGCTGCTACGGTGGTGGTCATGTTCTGCTTGTTGAAGCCAGATAATGTACAAAAAGTGATGCACTGTACTAATTTGCGCAGGAACAAGAGTCGGAACTTAGCAAAAATAATTAGCAGACCTCGATGCTTCTCAAGGTGAACACTGGTGTCAGCGGATGCTGCACAGTGACAAACTGGTGGACGAACTCAGGGCTATCCAACGAGCCCGTGTGGCGGCAGAGGTGCTTGGCCTCTCTGTCCCGATGTGGTAGTGGCCAGCATCAGTCCCGGACTGATCCTCGAGATCGCAATAAAGTTATTCATACCATGTCTCACTGCCAGGATCTGGTAAAGAGCATGCGAATGCTGCTTTTGTGTTAGCTTAGAAAACGAATATTCACATGGAACGTAAATAATTGGTCATTCGTTTACAATGGGGGGACAATATACGCATGTACACGCGTACTGTATGCCCGCACATATACACAATAAATAGTATTTTACCTTTTCCTGTGTTTACGAATGTGTTAGCTAAAACAGACGCTTTTATATACCAAAATGCCATCCAGAGGCTGGTATCCTGCTTGCATTTTAAGTGGAAGAGTATAAACAGTCTCGGAGCGATTTCCCTCGTAGTGTAGTTGTAGAGCGCGGCATGTGCGGGAAATATGCTACCATGCAAGAGCTCGCAATCAATTGGTCAGTATTGCATACCTAATATATGCTGTGTTGAAAGGCGGCAACAAAAGCTCAACATATTCCGCTTCCATTACATGTGCATGTTCCAAACAGCGCTATTAATTTTAGCAGACGGCTAGGCTCAGCAGACGGCGTATATGTTTTTAGTTTGAAAGAAAAGTTCTATTGAGTCCAATTCGAACTTTACTAAATTATAATTACACGCCATCTGAGCGACGAGGCATTACTGCTGTCTGAATTGGAGCTTTTTTTTTTTACTGAATAGAGCACATGACTGGTAATGATGCTAACACACCTTCGGTGCCATTGAAATTACATGCGTCTCATGAAGCCATGCTAGGATTATCGCTAGTTCAAGTTTACACTAACTTTTCGAGAAAACTGCGTTTCAAGGGTGCGCTTGCACATAACACAATCCAGATTAACCATCCCTGTAGATGAGTTGTAGTGTTTCATGCGCCCTGACCACCATTTACGACCCGACAACAGGCGCTTGTTTCTTTCGTAAAACGCGCCATGAATGCCCAGCGGCGGACCATACTGACATCTCATTTGGTCAGCATGAATCATAGTAAATGACCAATGTCTAAGCAGCACAACGCGATGACGACACCCCTGAAACTCTTTTTAAGTCGTTCTGCAACAGCATAAACAAATCCTAAACCCATCCTCTCGCGCCAACGTATCAGTTGTGGTGTTACATGAGGAGGAGTGGTCCACCATTGAAAATTTATCTTTCCTCGCATGGAGCTAGAATCATTACATTAGCGGAACGATATACAGTTTTACTATTCCCATGCCCATGTATACTTTTTTCCAACCACTCCCTGTATGGGCCTGTACAAAGGCCTACAGTATTGTTAAATAAAAAAAATAAAAATAAATATACCAATACATGTTGGTGCCTTTATAAGGCAAGCTGCCGTACAGAAACATGTTAAGGAGGGAGCTGCAGGGTATTTCCTTTCCAGCGGCGGCTAGAAGGAAGCCATAACGTGGCATAGATCCTTTGCATGGAAACAAGATTTGCATGGAAACACGATTTCTTATGCAAAGAACGCAACATCTGGCTCTGGATGCATTATTCATGCTGATGTGTGCGGTGGAAATGTCACATTTCGACTATTAGAGCGTGAGATGTTGACGCGGAGTGTAAACGCCTTTCTGACGATTCCCAAAAGAGCTTGCCGAGTTCAAGCTAAAACGATGCAGATAAACTATGACTAAGCGATCCTCTTAGGGCAGATTACCGGAATAGAAACATCACCGACTTTGGTCCGTTAACACTTATCTGTCCTAACCTTTCATTTGTACCGCGTCGTGACGATTTCTTTGAGTAAAAACTTGGGGGACACTCAAGTTTCGCCTTTAAGAATTGAACGCGACAGCGATATCCTGTCCCTAGTACGTACTTGAATGACTTTGTGCATACTATGTAATGGGCAGCATGCTTTAAACCACGAGCAATTATGCTCGTGAAATGTTTTCGAACTTGCTATGTGCCCACTACGGGGTCTTAAGGGAATACGCGCAGTAACGTTTGTGCCTTGTGTAATGAGTGGCTGGCTTTAAACCACGATGTCGTTGTGATATTCACATGTTCTGACACCCGATGGCAATGTACGCTTGTACCACGCAATACTACTGCGATATTACATCTTGTATTGTGACGCCTGTATACAAGACGCGTGTGTTTGTAAAGCATGGGAATTATTTTCACTGCATTTCCAAGCAGAGGAAGTTATTTTTGCTGTATTTCCCAGCAGACGCGTGGCTGTGTGGCAGAACGCCTGCTTGCCAAGTAGACGGCCTGGGTTCGATCCTCACTCGGACCCAGAAATTTTTATTATTTATTTTATTTGCATCTTTCTCGATTTTTCAGTCCCGGACAAGATGATGATCTTTTGCTCACAACCAACGACGCCGACGCCGACACCGACGCCGACGCCTGAATTTCTGCGAAACGAGCTCTTTAACGCTCTCGCGTTAAAGAGGAAGACGTATTCCGCGAACAAAGTAGTCGCGCAGTCACAGTTGCCGTTTCCACTCCTTTGTTCGGATTGGAGGAGAGGGTACGAAGCATATACACGCTAGAACTAAGGAAATCACTTCTCTCCTTCTGGAGGACAAGTCAGCTTGTCGAGATGTCGGCTAGAGCACAGAAGCCCTGTTTTACGAATTTTTGTTTCATCGCAAGCTTCCATCTGCCCCTCCCTGCCGTTTTTTGGATGCCGCACTGAAAGTATCAGATTGTTTTGGTATAAACGTATAACACTTCACTCTATGCACTCTTGCTCATAATTTCCACCATTTTTAGGACGTGTGAGTTACTAACTACCGCTTTCTGCTTGTACATGCGTGCGGCAGCAAGATTATCTCGGAACGGTAGCGTGTAACGTAATAGCAGAGTACATTAAAACTTGCCGGATGAAGTACGCAAAAAAGCAGGTCAGATGTGTGTTTTGCGTACTCTACTTCATTACTTGTTTCACCTTCTTAATAAAATATTCAGCGCTCGCGAAAAACATCGCGCTATGGCACTTGAGGGCATGAGCGCGATGAAATACTCGCGAATGAGCGTAGTTGAATATATATGACAGGCGAGGTACTTAAAAGTGAGAGTGCTGTGCAAAGTTTCAAACATTACAAGATGAAGTGGCAGCGTTCGCCAGCGATGTAGACTGTCACGAAAATGTTTTGGAAACTTGCAGAAATTTTCAATATTTCTTCCAGGACATGACCAGCTAAAGAAGTATGCTTAGGGATGAGCACCTGAGAAAACTCTAGGTGACCAGTATAGGGGAGAGATAAACTTCATCGCATTCAAAGCAAACAGAAAATAAAAACGCGGTTGTTAAACACGCAGGGAAGCGGTTTTACACTGTTCGTAGTGAGAACTTTCATTTTGGGTGGCGTGCTTCGGCCGGGTACGAAACATTTCTGTCTATCTCTTACAACGTGGACGACCATTTAACGCGCCTTTCATGTGCTCCCCTTTCACTGTGAGACATGCTGCACTGCCTCTGGCTGTAATAAGAAGAGATACTTTACATTCGCGTTTCCCCCCGTATTTCATACACAAACATTCAAACTACTCGAACTGAAACAAGCTAGCGGGCGTAACGACGACGCACACTTCAGGCATGAGACGACCAGGAATGGACATACAGCCAGAACCCCGGTTGTATTCTGAATTTGCTGCATTTGCTTTCATCGCGATCCCACTGTCGTGGCAATGAAGATACACTAGAGTCGTCTTTGAATGTTTTATAGGTGACTCTAGTGTCTTCTCATCACCATGTTAGAACAGCTTGAAAAGAAATGCCAACAGCGCAGCGCATAGTGACCTGACTGTTTGCGTTTCTGTAGCATGCTGTAGACCCTGCTTGAGGTACTGTGTCGTTATTGTAGTCTATACAACCATTCAGAAGCTGAGTATAGTTTAATTCGAGTTTCTGGTTCATTTCATCTTCCTCTTGCCTTCGGCCATTCAACGCAGGCAGCGACACTTGTCGTACACATGGCTCTACCAATTTTCATCTTTGGCTTTCTCGCTTTTCGTTAGCACTGACTCCTCTCCGCACTACTCATTGTAAACATAACGATGGATTCCAGCACATTCCAAAATACTCTCAATAATACCCAGCTCTGAATCTTGTTCTGCCACACGGATTCTCGCTTCGCTTTCTCGAACATCGTACTCGTATTGTGTTGTATCGTATCGCACTAGTACTTGCAGTAAGCATTATGGGATAGTTCCAAGCGGCGAAAAGTTCCTTTCTTCGCGACACGGTTCAAGTGTCATCCCAGAACCGAAGACTGGCTAGGGAATAAGATGATGATGCAAACGGGGTCCGAATGCGCTATCGCGTTCATCTCTTGAAGGTGAAGCTCAAGCGTCCTCCCAATATTTTAGTAGGAGATTCATTGCTTAAAAAATGCTTTTTCTAAATCCATAGAACCAGGTGCCTAGAAGAAGCGGCCACTCATCTCTTAACGTCATCGCTCTTGCTTATAATCTTCAGGACTACTAAGGCGCATAGTAACTCTTTATAGCTTTACCCATTCAGGTTAAAATGGGATTTCATAATATGCTTAAGTATGTAATGCGCACTCAGGCTGCGATGCTCGGTGAACACCGGGACCGTATTGCGTGAAAAGGAACTTTTCGTTGTCTTAAACTTTCCCAGAGTGTTTACTGAAAGTACGAGCACAGTTGTTAAGCGCACTTACACTATAATTCATCAGTTTGCTAATTAGCGAGCTACCCGCTATGGGTCCGTCAGGCAATGCGTGCACTTACTCAAATGCAAACATTGGGGATGCTATGGCTGATCAAGATGGTTATTTATCCCAAAGCGTATTGTAATGGGTGCGCCTTTAAATAACCCGCTCGTGAATTTTAGATGGTGTGTCGCCAGGCGTGGATTTTCGCTTCTACCACGCAATTTTACTTTTTTAACGCGACTCCATGCACTACATGACATCTGCATACGTTTGTTTTTGTTTTATTGCGATAGCAAATATATGGACACTGTCGGCTGATTTTCGCCGTCGCCGTCGCCGTCGACGCCGTCATTCCAGACTACCTAACGGGGGTTCGAACCAGCGATCCCTCGCTCCGCAGCCTGCTAGCCAACACAGCCACACGCCATGCTCGTGCCAGCGATATAACGGCGAGCTATTCATATGCACCATTTGCCACTCGCGGTACGCAAATCTCAGAACAGCTTGAGCGTGTTTTCTATCACGCAACGCTTTTACAGTTTCGTTCAAATTGAAAACTGCCCTTTAGATGCACACGAAAACGTGGCTCCCTTCTGTACCAATCATGATGTAGAATGAAACAAAAGAACACCGGGCACGCGTCGGACGCCAGCGCGTGGCAGGAGACGCACAGGGGTCATTCCACGTGCCGCAGTGTAAAAGCAAAAAAAAAAAGTAGCAAACAGCGTCGAAAATAAAATCTTATTTTTACCCGGAACGATAAACTACTCTCTTCGCTAGTTTTTTCATTATCTTTTTTTAAGCTACCCGATTCTTGGCCAATCCCCCAGTGTGGGTGTGAGCCAGAAGCGCAGGATCTACATCTACATCTACATCTACATCGAAAAGTCATATAATCATATAATCAATCCTTGGCCAATCCCCCCTGAGTGGGTATGAGCCATCTCAGAGGCAACAGCAACAACAGTGTCGGCTTCTGCATTGTGGACACTCGCAGCCCGTCGCTCAAATACAAATACGTAACAACTGCGACAGTTGTTAGTTCACGCTTGTCCTGTGTATACCTATGCGTCCTTTTCGAGCGTCCTTCTTTGTGCTGCGCCGCGCGTTGCAAGTATCGAGCTGCTTGTCGTTCTTCGTGTGACAAACTAATTTCCTACTATCGCATTCATTGCTTCGCCCTAGTGGCGAAACTGTGACTTTTTTTTTAATCAGCTTCAAGAACCGGCCTAGCTCTGTGATAGAACTGCTTGCCATGCATAAGGCCTGAATATGATTGCTGTTCGGAGCCATAATTTTTACTACTTGCAATTTTTGCAAATTTTCCGTTTGTGGACATGGCCGATTTTGCCCTCATAAATAACGACGCCGACACGGGAATTTCTGCGAAACTAGCTCTTTAACGATGTCGCCTTAACCAGCAGAATAATCATATTAGTTATAAGTATAATTCAAGTTAGAAGTACTGTTAATGTGCTTGAGCGTACGACTGTTTCACTCTTGCCTGGCTTCATAAGAAGAGTTCTAAATTAGTGCTATTCACAGTTGATTACAGACAACCGAACTCTCAAGAATTGTTACATGTGCGTAGGAACGTAACAGTAGAGTTATTATCGAGATACGACGTCAGCGCTTTTCTTGCACCAGCGGGGTCGAATGATGAAAGATATTTTGCCAAGGCCAAATAGTGCACTATTCATACCAGTAAAAGGGCCGTCTATTAAGGAATGTGAGGACCAAGAGCATATCAAGCTACCAAAGCTGCGTTAAGCATGAAGACAATATGCACCACAATGTCGAGCAAATGGCGGGGCCAGAGAGCCATGCACGCAGTTTGACTGTATAGGAAAACATTTCTACCACATTACGCATGCTTAAAACTGGGTCTCTCTACTTCACAAATCGAGCAAATCTAGTATTTTGGGCCGGACTTCACCCAATGGAAATATTCACGAGATTGTGGATTAGTGCGGACAACCTATGAGCTGCTTTATTTAGCAAGCCCTCAATATGGCTATAGACAAAATAAAATTGTGCTCATGGCGGTGAAAAAAAAAAAAACGCGATGTCGAATAACAAGAAGTGGTGCAGAGGATCATCCAGATAAAAGAGTTTTGCGTTTTGCTTCTCCGCTGTTTATAGACATTTTCAACGGAGAGAGGGGATCACCTCCTTTCTCGGCTGTTAAACAGGAGTACAAAAGCCGACATCACAGCCTCGGCAGTGCATTTTTTTTTGGGGGGGGGGGGGGGGGGTCAAGCATGTTAATAATAGTCCAGAGAGCATTATGGCAGCGCCCAGGGAGCCTTCGTCGACAAGGTGCATAGATAACGAATAAATAAGTAACGCAAACTGCCACTGTGAAATGCGGCGCAAAAAATTAGAGAGAAGACATACAATAAGCACGCATAGCACAGCTTGCACAGCATTCATGAAACTATGCATAAACACAAAATCCCGATGTCATTCAAAAAAAGGAAAGTCACGAGTTAACCCCCGGTTTAAGAAAAGTCGCACGGCAACTGTGCGCTGGTCCCGAATCTTTCGAGAACGAACAGTGCGGTGAAATCGCCAACAAAACAAAAGGGTGTATAGCCTGGCCCAATTATCGGCGGCCCTAACAAAGCAAGGATCGGTTGACGACAAGGCGGGAAGAAGAGCGACCGTCTGCTAATTGAACGACCGGTGCAATTACGTGGTACTTGCTCGCTCTTTTTTCCCTCGCTTGGCGAGCGCTGGAACTGTAGGCATGATAGCACATGTCGCGCAAAGAGAGAGTGGAGTGGAGTGGAAGGACCAACTTCCATGGGTGCAAACGAAAACAGGCTCTGGTGTACGTGATGACACAGCTGCACACGCGAAAACGGCTCCCCAATTTAACCATTGTCGCCATGGGGATGATGCTGAAACGGTTGTTAATGTTTTTAGGCGGAGACCCCAACAACAAGTTCGCTTCGATATTCTACTTGAAAAAGTAGTGGTTTACAGCCACGCTTTGTAAGTAATCCACTGCGTGTCAGGCCCTACTCTATCCCACTCAGCCCCAAATCGATTCATCTCCGAACTGCCCGCTCATTTTATTTTTCCATGTTTTCTACAAAATTTATTCCCGAGTGACTTCAGCTCACAATGCCCTGGCTGCGGGGGGAACGTGCGATTTAGAGCACATGCTTTGGCGGTGCCCCTCGTTACGCGGGGATAAGGACCTCACAGAGCAGAACTGGAGCTCGGCCCTCAAGAGCTCGGAATACCAGCGTCAACTTTGGGCTGTCCAGAGAGCCTGCGATGCGGCGGTTAGGCTAGGTCTAACTGTCCCCACGTGGGAGCGGCCCGCGCCGTCACCCTAAGGGGTGGCACTTCTCCGGATCTTTAAATAAAGTTCTTCGTACGGTACCGTATCGCGCAATTCATTCATCACGTATGCATGCGTCTGATTTATTTCCTCTTTAATCAAAACGTTTCGTAATGTCCCGTGGGCTACGCACGGAATGCCTCACACGTCGTATTACTCGCGAAACGCTTGCCTATTGTTAGCTCTTAGAGGTCTGTCTTAGAGGTCCGTGATCGTAGCAGTCAGTCGAATCCTTTGTTTAAAGCCGATGGAACTCTCTTTCACTCGGCGATTTACAGTGAATATATTCTGGCGGGAAATAATTAGCACCTCAACGACACGAACTGCTATTTAGTGGAAGAAACTTGAAAACGGCAGCCTAATGGGTAAACTGTTTCTTTTTTTGTTTTAGACAAGCTGCATACTGATACCAAGCGCTTCAGAAGGACAATCCAGGATCCTCTTTTTCTGCGTTCTTCCGTTCAAATTAGCGCTTCACTTATCGCACTTCTGATAATTCATCGCTATTCAAGGCGTTTCTCTGAATTCTCAGGGAACTCAGTTTCAGTTTCAGTTTATTGATTTCAAATAAACTGAAACTGAAACTGAGTTCCCTGAGAATTCAGAGAAACGCCTTGAATAGCGATGAATTATCAGAAGTGCGATAAGTGAAGCGCTAATTTGAACGGAAGAACGCAGAAAAAGAGGATCCTGGATTGTCCTTCTGAAGCGCTTGGTATCAGTATGCAGCTTGTCTAAAACAAAAAAAGAAACAGTTTACCCATTAGTTTACTGAACGATTTCGGCTGATGAATAGCTAAAACAAAATTGTCACACATAACTGGTCTTCTGTCTGGCTTGCCACCAATTTCTGTCTGTGTATAATGTACAAAAAGAGATTAAGAAAAGAAATACTGCGCAAAGCCGGAATTAAATGAGACCAAGTGTCGGAAAAATTTTTTTAAAACGCGATAAACACTAAATATTATTAGCCTACAATATAAAACACATCTTTTTAGGCACATGTGAACATTTTAAAGCAAGCACTATTTTTCGTTAATTTTTCATAATTAAAAATGTCATTAAAAGTGGGCCTTACGCGAACACTCCTAACTCAAATTCCGTTCAATAAAAAAGACTTATTTTTTGCAGGGACATGGAAAAGGCATTGGCCTGTGCAATGAACCAAAACAAATGAGATCTGATGAATATTAAAAACATAGTAATAAAATAACCCAAAAAGTATGCACTTCCACTAGGGGCACCTTCGTATAACAGGCAGCCATACTAAACCTTGTAGCAGGATTTTGCTTATTGAGGTTCATTGCACGCCTACTAAGTTGATAAGGAAGTGTGCCAAGTTTTAATCAAAAATGTTTATTAGCAAAACAGTTATGACTGTTCGCGTACGGAAAAATACCAGAAATATAAGTTCTGAGAAAATCAACAAAAAAGATTTGAAACAGGTGCAGCGCTTACACAAGGTGATGTAGAGCGCTAAAATTCTCAATATTCGTAGCCATTGCTCGAGTGGCAACTCTTAATTTTTTTTCTAGCTTGCAATGCAGCATCAGTGCCATGACGGGACGCTTTTGCGCTGCGGTGCTGATCATTTGTGTTGCAAGCTTTTGCAGTGTAGAGGCCTGGATCGATACGAATTTGCCCAAAACATAAAATGTGCTCTTGTTTGCACTATTGAAATGACACAAAGCGTAATAAAAGGAAATTTGATGGTTTATAGGCTCACGTACGTGTCCTTGAGTGTGATCAACACATGTACCACGTTACGCGTACCCGTGGTGAGAAGTTCATGACTTTTATGAACCAAAATGATGTGTTGACAAAGCTTTTAGAGCATTATTACATGTTCGCACTTGATATGATTGCTAAATAACCTACAAAATACTACATATCTAGTTAATCTTGTGATTCACACAAAACCGGCACTTTCAGTTTCGGTTTCGTATGTGATGGGTGGTCTCACATTTTTGCTTGTATCTTTTGAAATAATCGGCGTAGACAGAAACTTTTTCCAGGAAAATGACGGGCAATAAAGTGCGCGTTTACCATAATCAAAAACCAAAAACTGACATTTTGAAAAAAAGGTCGCTTTTTTCACTTGGCCTCATACCTTAAAGAAATAGTCAGTATTTCTTCTACAATAAACCACTGCATGGATGCACGCTTTTGAGGAAGCAACAGATCTTGACTTACTCCAGACAATCCGCTTAGCGAGCTGTAAGAATAGTAATGTTCGTTGCAAATACGTTAAAAGAGCACTGATAAAATATCAAGCTCGAGATGTGGCCTTCACTCGATAGCTTGGTATGCATAAGATTTTTGCGGAGTATATGAATCGCGTGCGTTTAAGGGAATTTATTTTACTTCCCAGGAGGAACAGCGTACAAAGGCTCCACGGGGCATTCAGCAGCCTGCGACGTTGACAGCACTTTAATGTGTTCAGAGAGCCTCAGACACCGGCCCCAACACGCTGAGTGAAGATGCACGATGCGCAAAGAGCCGTAACGCCGATGATCGCAGCTGGTAACGATAACGTCGACGACCTAAGTATTTTCATTGTAGCGCCGACTGGTGGCGACGCCAGGCAACTGTTTCACTTCCATTGCCTGCCTTCGTCCTTGCCAGGTCTGCGTCTTCATCGTGCCACTTCGAGCGAGGTGTCGTTTACTCATCAGCGTGCCATAGTTCGGAGAATCGATCTCAACTTCATGACGTCCATCAATATGTCATGAAATACCTGTACGCCGCTTACGCCAGTGGCGTTCCAAGTACCACAAGAAGGAACGTAGTTGTCATGAACAGCTCCAGAGGTCGTCCGCAAAAGCTTCTAGGTAAGGCCGCAAAACCAATTTACGAGCCCTGCCGACGCGTCTCCGCGACGCATTCAACGTTTGCCTTACGCAACCACAGATTCTAATGCTCTTTGCAGTTTGATGGTGACATAGGCCGAAACCACCTCCGAGATGGGCCAGCACAGATATTTGGCTAGGGACATGACGCGCCGAGCGCCGAAAGCATGTGAGTTTCTGTGCGTGTGGGATAGTGGTATAAGACGGCGAGCGCGACGGAATACAAGAATCGACCGACGTTTACGATTATATTTCGGGATCAGAAAGAAACCTATTGACCATTACACCTCTCGTGGCGTCCCGCAGGGTGCGGTTCTCAGCCCTACTTTGTTTAATCTCACGATCATTGGCCTTGTCCGGGTTCTACCTCGATCAGTCAACATTTCTGTATACGCCGATGACTTATGCATCTGGGCTTCGGCAGTGACACGACCCCAGGTACGTGCAAGGCTCCAAAAAGCAGCGAGAATAACATCGAAGTACCTCCGTGCTCGCTGCCTCAGAATTTCTACCGAGAAGTGCGCCTTAGTTCTTTTTTTTTTATTTATTTATTTTGTGCAACAATACAAGATTGTCATGGTGCTGGTGGCAAAAGGTGACGTTACAAGAAACGTCACCTGACTAGGCCTCCATCACCATACAAGCATTCACTACACAGCGTAATCACATGCGTGTGGTACATAATACACACAATACTCAAAAATAAACAATAGAAATGACATTTAGGCAGTGATGGGAGTGCATAACACAAAATTATGACTATAACTTATGACAAGATACATCATAAACACAAATGATACAGAAACAATTGCATGAATAAGTTACTGACCAATAAAGAAGTACATGACAGACGAATAAATAAAGCTGTGATTATGAAGACGTTCAAAGATTGCGATTATGACACTTCGCGAGCATCACACTCAAAGAAATATTTTCTAGGTTGCTTACTGAATGTTACGAGTGTGTGACATGCAGTAATATGTGACATTAAATCTTTGTGAGTATTTAAAAGGTTTGGGATTTGCCAATTTAATAACTGAAGTCCATAATTTGTTCTGGTTTTTGGCATGATGAATCCACAATGTCTGAAGTGATACTTAGGAGAATTGTTGCTATAGGTAGATATAAACTTTTGAGAATCGGCTGTGTATTGAGAGTAGATGAGCTCGGAGAGTCGATGAGCGTACATTGCACGAATACTGTGAATACGATTTACGAAGAAATAGGAGGTTACATGTTCGCGGTATGATAAATTATGAACAAAGCGGAGAGCTTTTTTTTTGCATAATGAGTAAGCTGTTGTAATTCTTTTGAGATGTAACCCTCCAAACAAGTATGCAGTAATGAAGGCGAGAATGTATCAAGGAAAAGTAAAGCTGTCGTTTAAGGGGTGTAGGCAGTAAGTTACGATGTTTGTTTAACATACCTATTGTTTGTGAGATACTGTGTGTAATGAACTCTACGTGTTTATTCCATCGAAGATTTTCCTGAAACTGAACCCCCCAGAAATTTGTATTGTGTAACACGCTCGATTTGTTCACATGTAAATGTAATGGCATCATCCAATATCACCGATTTATTAATGGCATGAAATACCATCAACTTCGTTTTACTGACATTCAATTGTAGACGATTAGTATATAGCCAATTTGATAAGTTATGTAACCAGGTGTTAACTAATGGTACGAGTGTAGCCAAGTCAGCAGAAGAATAGAACACGCTCGTATCATCTGCATAAAGAACTATATCTGGGGTGGATGGAATGGAAACTATGTCATTAATGTAAAGGAGAAACAATGTGGGGCCTAGAATTGATCCCTGGGGGACACCGTACCTAATAGATTGCAAATCAGATTTTGTGTCATGAATACCAACAAACTGTGCTCGATTTCACAAATAGCTTTTAATTAATGTCAGAGACTTACCACGTATTCCATACATTGGCAACTTAGTAAAGAGGATATCGTGTTTGATAGAATCAAATGCCTTCTTGAAGTCTAAAAAGATGCCTAAGGTATATAAGTGATTTTCCATGTTGGATAGTAATTTTTCCTTGATATAAAGTAACGCACTTTCAGTCGATTTACCTTTTTGGAACCCATATTGATGATGCGATAGTAGGTCGTGCTTGTGCAAATATTTTACGAATCTTGAATGGATGACTTTCTCTATTATTTTCGAAAAACACGGGAGTACAGATATAGGCCGGTAGTTATTAAAATCGTCAACGGAGCCTCCTTTATGCAATACAGCAATTCTCGCGATTTTCATCTTATCAGGAAATACTCCAGTAGACAAAATAACATTTGCTATATTAGATAATACTACACTTAAGATATCAGAAACAGCTTTTATAGGTGGTACCTTGATGCCGTCAAAGCCTGCTGAACAGTTGTTTTTTAAGCTAAGAATAATCTTTAAGATTTCACCCGGCGAAGTTGGATCCAGAAACAAACTGCTAGGCTCGGAAGTTTTAATATATAAGTCAGCACCATTTGAACTACTATCCGAACTGAATGACCCAGATGTGAGGAAGAATGAGTTAAGTTGATTGGCGAGATCCTTTCCGGTATAAATCTGGCCACCCGAGACAATCTGAGTGGGTAAAGTGGTATGTGTATTTTTTAAAATGCCTTTTAGAGTAGACCATGTTTTACGGGGATCAAAATGTACTTCAGCGAATTTGTTTGCGTAGTATTGATGCTTTGATTTTTTTATATCCGTTCCTAACTTGTTTCTAAAACGCTTAAATTCTTCAAAGATTTCTATTTCTCTCGTTAATAGAAACCTTTTAAAGAGCCTGTTCCGTTTCGATATACGTTTTAAAAGCGAGCGGGTTATCCAAGGTTTTCTAGCTTTTTTGCACTTACGTCTTAATGTTACGGGGAAAGCTTGATCATATAATTCAATTATCTTGTCTAAAAATGTGTCATATAACGCATTAGGGTCACTTTTGTCTTTTAATAGCTCTTTCCAATTTACCGCTGACACTAAGTCATGAAACTTTTTAATTTTATCGGTGGTTATGACCCGTGAAAGTGTTGCAGTAGTAGACTGCCCAAGGGACTGAACCGATGATTTGGGCACCGTACAATACAAAGGCAAATGATCACTGAGGGCACAACTGATAACACCAGTTCTAGTAACAGTGCCATCTAACGTAGTTAAACATAAATCAATCAAAGATTCACTAGAGGGTGTAATACGAGTGGGTACATCAATAACATTAGTAAATCCATTTGAGCTCATAATATTGGAAAACTGCATAACTGTCGGACCGGTTTGCAGAAGGTTAATATTAAAGTCTCCAAAAATCACGACCGGCATTTGGGACGAGGCAAAATGATGTAGTAGTGAATCAAAGAATTCGAAGAAAGCAGTCAGAGACCCAGAAGGCGGTCGATAAACAACCCCTATAACAAATGACCTACATTTGACAAACAGGGCTTCATAGCTAGGAAACATAACCGAAAATTCAGGAATAACATCATACGCAAGATATTTCTTTATGTAAAGTATGAGGCCACCCCCCAGTGTATTTCGGGATCAGACAGAAACCTATTGACCATTACACCTCTCGTGGCGTCCCGCAGGGTGCGGTTCTCAGCCCTACTTTGTTTAATCTCACGATCATTGGCCTTGTCCGGGTTCTACCTCGATCAGTCAACATTTCTGTATACGCCGATGACTTATGCATCTGGGCTTCGGCAGTGACACGACCCCAGGTACGTGCAAGGCTCCAAAAAGCAGCGAGAATAACATCGAAGTACCTCCGTGCTCGATGCCTCAGAATTTCTACCGAGAAGTGCGCCTTAGTTCCTTTTACCCGCAAGCCGATGTTCTGGTATCCCGTTTCAATCGACAACGTAAGAATTTCGTATACGAGATGTCACCGATTCTTGGGCGTCATTATCGACAGAGACCTTTCGTGGAGTGCTCACATCTCGCACTTGAGCAAGAGGCTCACCTCTATCGCCCACGTAATGAGACTTCTCGCCGGTAAAACGTGGGGTACATCCGTATCAGCTATGCTGCAACTATACAGAGCGCTCTTCTTGAGGTATTTGCGGTATAGCACACCTGTGCACTCAAACGTCGGGAAGACTAACATCCGGGTCCTGCAAAGCATTCAAGGCCAAGTCCTTCGCACATGCTTGGGGTCGACACAATTGCTATCGCCAAAGACCACCCGATTACGACATATATAACTGTCGACACCCTCCGGGCGCATATTCGCCATATATCCAGAGTGCCTAACCATCACCTTGCTAGCCTGCCACTAGAAAGACCGAAAGCAGAGTTTTCCAGAATTGTTGCGGCTAACCAGCATTTCATCTCCTGGAGGTTCTCGCCCGCAAAAATACCGCTATGCCCAGAGTGGTGCCTGCAAAGACCCCCCTGTGCACCTTGAGGTGCCGGGGATATACAAAAAAGCTAGCCTGTCATCTGCAGCCCTCAAGCAGATCTCATTGGACCTTTTACATATATCGTATGCTAACCGAATTCATATTTACACAGACGGTTCGGTCTCGGGAAGTTCGACGGGCGCCTTTGTTGTTCCATCTTGATCAATCACCGTCAAGTTCAAGACTTCACACGTCACGACATGTACGGGCTCCGGGCTTGCCGCCCTTCTAGCCGCAATGAAATTTGTTGTGCAAAAATCCCGCGGGAAGTGGGCCATATTCTGCGACTCCAAGGCGTCCCTTCAATGTGTGCGAAGTCTACGACGTGGAAACTACCATCAGTTGGTGTCCCAAATCAATGAAATTAGTCATCGCGCCACTACTCAAGGACACGACATAGTCTTTCAATGGCTACCGGGTCACTGTGGGATCAGTGGTAACCACCTCGCCGACAACGCTGCCCGATGTGCCCATGAAGGAGCGTCCACACTGCTCATACCCCTGTCAAGAGTCGACGCTGCAAGAGAACTTTCGTCACATCGCGCATAATGCCACGCTTACGCATTGGAATTCTCCCCTGAACTCCACTCGTCGCCCACAAAACCTCGAATCGCTACTCCAATTACACCTACCATCAAAGACTTCGCGACGTGACGCTACAATGCTATGTCGGTTGTGGGTCGGCGTAGCATTTACAAACTCATTCGGCCATCGCATAGGTATGGCTGACTCATTCAAGTGTGATAGCTGCAACTGTGAAGAAACACTTGACCACGTCTTGTGCCACTGTCCGGACTTTGAGCAAGACCACCGGACTCTCCAGTGTGCCTTGAGAAGACTGGATGATCGTCCCTTTACTCTGGAAAAGATCTTGGGTGCATGGTCTACAAGTACATCAGCCCAGAAAGCCACACGAGCCCTTCTACAATTCTTGAAGGCAACATCGCTGAGCGACCGCCTGTGAAACCCTGCACTGTGGGTGTCGTGTGCAATGTGCATCTACTTCTCTCTTTCTCTTTTACTCCCTTATTCCCCTCTCCCCACATGTAGGGTAGCAAACTGGACGTAGTCTAGTTAACCTCCCTACCTTTCCTATATTCATTCTCTCTCTCTCTCTCACACAAACAAAAATTTTGCTATGAGTGCTCCTTTAACTCGGAACAGTAGCGCAAAAAAATACACAAGGGACGACAGAGCAGACGGGACACAGCGCTAAACTAACTACTCAGTTCATAATGAATTATATGGGGCAGCGCTGGAACGAAGACAAAGACGAGAAAAGACAGGACAAGCGCTGCCCCATATAATTCATCATGAACCCTAACCAACTAGCCCACCTTTCCGTTAACTACTCAGTGTTTATTGCAGTGTTTATTGCTCCTTTAAGCTGATCAGTTAGCGTCACTTTGCAAGAACACTATCGTAAAACGAAGTTTTGTAGCTAGGTTCGTTTTTAAATGCGAATGCATTTCATAGTCGGGCTATGTCAGGCATCCGGCGTTGGCGTTGTGCGGCGTTGGCGTTGTGTGGCGTTGTCCGCAGAGGAGGAGGAGGATAGGTTGAGGAGGTGTGCGCTCCGGCAGGTGTTAGATGTGAAGCATCTTATGGCGAAGCTTAATCCGGTGGTGGTGGTGTGCGGCGTGACCACCCTTACTGCGCATGCGCAAACCCTTTCAAAAAAATAAAAAACCTCCTCTCTCCCTCTCTCTCCTCTAGGCACCCCTGCCCGCGCCGTCCACACTCCCCACTGCGCATGCGCCTCCCCTCCTCTCTCCCCCTGCTACGCTCCCCCCCTCTCTCCTCTAGGCATCCCTGCTCGCGCCGTCCACACTCCCACTGCGCATGCGCATCCCACCTCTCTCCTCTCCTACGCTCCCCCCTCTCTTCTCTAGGCATCTCTGCCCGCAGCGTCCACACTCCCACTGCGCATGCGCGCCCCCCTCTCTCTCTCTCCTCTCCTACGCCCCCCCCCTCACCCGACTCGCGACGCCGACACAGGCAGCGTCTGCTAGCGAGTTTGCTAGCAGACGCTGCCTGTGACTGCTAGCGTCTGCTGCTCGCTAGCAGACTAGCGTCTGCTAGCGAGCAACGTCTGCTAACCGACTGCTCGCGCTGCACAACCGTTCACTGGCCACCCCGTATATATGGCAATGGATCTTGACCTCCAAGGTGGTGCCGGTGGGAGATTTCTCCTGTGCGTTGTTGAACAATAAAAATTCGCAGCGTGCGCCTTAACTAAAAGCGGACTGCGAGTCTCTGTGTCCAGTCGGAGTCTTCTGTCTCTCATTGCACATTAGCAGCGATTGGTATGTTCCAGTAGGAAACACCGCTCCATCGCTGCTTGCTTTACGCATCCCCAGTTTTAAATGCGAATGCATTTCTTAGTCGGGCTATGTCAGGAATCCGGCGTTGGCGTTGTCCGCGGTGGCCTCGGCAGGTGTTATAGTGAGTGGAGAGGAGGAGCGCGCTCTGGTGCGTGAGGGCGCTCGCATCGCGGGTGCTCGGCGGAGCTATATATGAAAAAAAAATTTAAAAAATAAAAAAAGAAAAAAAAGAAGAAAAAGAACAAAAGAAAATTAAGAAAAAAATAAAAAAAATATAAAAAAAGAAGAAAAAAACACAAAAAAAACCAAAAAAAAAAAACAGGCGCTGCGCCGTGCTCCCGACCAGGCTGCAGAAATTTGGCGCCTTTTCCTTCTTCGAACCACAACCACCATATATAAATGGAGTGAAACGCGCGCGGAATGCATTCGCATTTCCTCACGATTTCCTTCGGGGAGGTGGGGGGCATTTTTTTTTATTCCACAAGCATATTATTTATTTATTCATTTGCTTCCTCATCAATAGACACCTCTAAGAACTGCAAAACTATCTTTAAATTTCGCGGGATGCAGTTTTCCGAACGAATGACAGTGCATTCCTGTCTGGAAACAGTGCCTGGAAGCACAGTTTGCTAGCTCTGTGACAAGGAAAATTTAGGACACGCTCTGGTTGTAAAAACATGTATACAAGACAAGCGCCTTCCCATGAGTTCATGATTCTGTCTTCATTTGAATCATAGCAAGGTCTGCCATATTAGTTGGGCGTATGTGCAAAGCAATGAAGCGCGCATCTTAATTATGAAAAGGGTCTTCTCTGATTTTCTCTTCACTGCGACGTGAAATAATCCGATTCAATGGTCTTCATCGAAAACACAGCCATGTACCGCAATTTGCCTTGCAGAAAGTAGCTTGCTTGCCCTAGTCTAGAGTAGATGTAAGTATGAAATGTCCACCGGCAAAACAGATTGGTTGGCGATTACACTAGCCATAATCTTGTGCATGTTCGCAAGGCCACGCCCCACCAAACTACGCCACACTACGCATTGCATGAGGACGCTGTCATTTTCTGTCACTGTGCGAGATAAATATTGGGCATTGCCTAGTGTATGCGGCCAGTGGGGCCATGACGCGAGAGTATGAGGGTGAGCCACACGTAATGTGGTGCAATCTCTCCGCAAATGCGGCAACCCACGTCGCGAAACCGCTGAAGATTACACAGGCAGTGCGTCGCTTATTTGCCCACCACTGGCGTTTAAAATAGATAAAAAAAGCACATGTTTGTCGCAGTCGTTTAAAAGAGAAGTGTTGGTGCCGTATCTGCGCTTGGAACGTCGCTATTGCAAATAGCGGATAAAATGTGATTGTGCTAGACACTACAGCTTCAGGAATATTGTGTAAATACCTTAAGAAGCACTCGGAAGAGATATATTAACACGAAAGTGTTTTATGCCGGGGTCCACCACGGCTCCTCTGACGTATTTTCGTCACGGATATGACGTTGTAAAATACAAACTAACATATTGAGATCAAAGAAAAAAACTAGAAGAAAACGTTCCGTCACCGGGCGCCGAACCTGTACCCTCTCACTCCGCAGCGCGCGGCGCGAAACCACTCGGTCACGGGAGCGTACGTACCTTAGCTTGCTAACGGCAAGCTATTTATATTAGAGGTGTGCACGGGCTCCGGGTAGCCCGAAAGCCCGAGACCGGCCCGGCCCGCGGGCCGGGCTCGGGTATGCGGACGTCTTCCCCTCTCGGGCCCGGGCTACTCACCTCGGGCTTCGGGTGGGCCGGGCCAGATGCAAAGCCCGCATCAAACCGAAAATATAGACGTTGTGCCGGAATTGTTTTCTAGGACTTAGCGATGAGCACACAGATCACCTTTGTGATCATTTATCCATGCCATCATCCTCCTGTCCTGCATCAGACATACTAAACTTCTGGAAGAACAATGAGTCTAATTATTCCAAGCTTCCTATGCTTGCGAAAAAATATTTGCGATTCCGGCTACAGTGCGAGCAGCGAACGGAACTTCAGTTCGACGGGATATGTGATGCAGGAGCGCCGCACTTCACTGAAGTCCAAATCACTGCACAGCATGTTATTTTAAACAACTTGTAATCTGTGTATTCACACTAAAATGCGTCTCGTTTGCGTATGTTTAACTTTGATATGTTGAATAAAATGCCACATGATCAAAAAGTGGTATCTTGTCTCCGCAGCAAACTTTGATAGTGTCGGGCCGGGCCGGGCCCAGGTTTGTGTTTTTGTACGTCGGGCCGGGCCGGACGGGCTCGCAGCCATTTAGGGTCGGGCTCGGGCGGGCCTTCGACGCAGTCAGTGGGCCCGGGCCGGGCTCGGGCTTGAAAATTAGGCAGGCCCGTGCACAGCTCTAATTTATATACACCATATACCGTTGGCGGTCCTCAGAGCTCCTCAACTTCAGCGCGTTTTCGTCATGAGTAGCGAGATGGCGCGAAGGTGGCACGGAGTGCGCGCTCTAAAGGTCGCCCTGCCTCACACTGCGGTGAGCGCACGCCTCCACGGGGCGTGGCCGCTCGTGCGCGCGCTCTTATCTCCTGATCGGGGCACTGGGGCACGTTGTACGTCCTCGCATTCCACCGCAAGTTTGCTATGAAGTTACAGTGGTTAAAAGTGCGCGAAGATCTCTTAGCTCAGCGCAGCGGCCGCGTTTACGAATGGAGCGCGCTGGTAACACACGAAGTAACGATTGTTATAGTTGTTCGCGCTCGTCTTGTGTACACTTGTCCGGTTGTTTCGTGCGTCTTACTTTGTGTTAGCGCTGCGCGCTTTAGATGTCGAGCTGTGACAGTCCGTGCTCGTCCTGTGTATGCTCATTTCGTGCGTCCTTTCAGCTTGAGGTGCACGCAGCAAGTTTCAAGCTGCTTGCCGTTCTTCGCGTGACATTTGAATTTGTTGCTGTAGCATTCATTCCTTCGCCCTTGTGGTGAAACAATGCACATTAAACGCTCAACTACCTCTGTGAAGACACGTTGCAGTTTCGTGTCATACTGATTCATTTGACAGAGGGATCAACCGTTTTTTTTTAAACTTGTTTGGGTAGCAATTAGCCTAAGTAATTAAGTCTTGCAGAAAGGGCGCGGGCCCTTTCAGCAAGAACGTTTCGCTAGGCCCTTAAATAATCTCGTTTTGTCGCGTCTGAGTGCCCGTATATCCAAGATTGTGTGCAAGGATGCCTCGTTGAGAGTGCCCGGATAACGGGGCGGGCATTTGTCTGAAGGCATGACTCAAGGTCACTTGAAGGCCGCCGACAACTGGTGGTAAAGGCATTGCAAGTTTAATAAACGATGTTGACGCGTTCGTGAGGTTTCGCTGTTCAAATCGTGAGCACCGTATACTGTCGGCAATAAATCCTGCAAATATCTATCCCAGCATTCATTTCTTCACAAATATCACGGCAGCCTAGATTTTATCATTTCGGTGAACTTCACTTCTTTTTGGCTGATGTCCCTTATAGAACTAAGTTTAAGAAATAACTGAACATTGCCAAGAATTACGAAAACAAATTGAAATCTAGTTTTTTTGAGGTCCATCGTAGTCATTGAGAACTATCTTATAATCAAAAAATAATATACTACATGATACAATGGGTAAATTGTACTAGTCTGAATGCAGTGGTTATCGTATTTTAATGACCATTTATAGGGAACGCGCTTCTCGTATTGAGAAATTGGGGTTCTTATTCTGAAAGCACTATATTAAAACATATCGCTCGGCCTTATATAGCTCTGTGGACATTCAGCTCACCTGAGTGGGCACAGCATACATAACGACAACTTAGGCCAAGGCGGGAGATGTCAATATCATTACTCACAACACTACCCCAGACGCTAAGAGAGAAATAGGAGGAACGTATTGAGCGGTGGCCAGTGATTAATGATCGTTAATCGTTTTCCTGCCTGAACTCGTGAGGTCGTGATCGACGACCACATTCACCCTTCACGATTCGCATGAAAGCATAATATCAACAAGAAAAAAATGCAGTCCTATGGAATTGAAGGCTATGGTCGTGCGTGCTATGTCATTATCATTAAATTCATCGAAACTCGGGCGAAGGTGTCACTTTTTATATTTAAACAAAAAAGTGGTATTAAACAAGCAAACAGTCGGAAAATAGCGTGTTGGTTCAGAAATATTTTCTTGGGATTTGGTCTTGCCCCTGGAAATGGTGCTGGCGTATATTGTACTAAGCTTAAGAAATGAAGAAAAGAAAAGTATATCTGGATTGAAGAGCGAACCGCATATCCACCGGCTAAAAGAAAACAACCAGCCGTTAACGGCACCGAGTTTACGATGGTTGACTGCCCCAGCTCAAAGGCCCCGCAGCCACGGCCAGTATCACTGCCTCAACGGGATGACTCGGTGGGCACGCAAGTAGACCGGCGCCATCACTCAATTTTCGTTATCGCGTCGTGCGACCTCGAGGAATGGTGAGAATTTTTTTTATGACCCAGTTTTCGCGATCAAAGAAGTCACAGCCTGAAACGATGTGGTTTTGGGACCTCGAAGACGACGGCTTTAAGCTGCTCATGCAAAGTGACGTTTTAGTCTCTTGTCTTATTAAGGCGAAAGCCTTTAATGTCTCATGCTCACGTCCGTCTGGTGTCCATCCGTCAGGTGTCCGTCCCTCCGGCGTCCGTCCGTCCGTCCGGTGTCCGTCCGTCCGTCCGCTGTCCGTCCGTCCGTCCGTCCGTCCGTCCGTCTGTCCGGTGTCCGTCCGTCTGTCCGTCCGTACGTCCGGTGTACGTCCGTCCACACCCCCACTGCGCATGCGCCAACCCATTAAAAAAAATAAAAATAAAAAACCACCTCTCCACCTCTCTCCTCTAGGCATACCTCCCCCGCGGAGGCCACAACCTCACTGCGCATGCGCGTCCCCTCCCTCTCTCCCCTCCTACGCTCCCCCCCTTTCTCCTCTCCTACGCTCCCCCTCTCCTCTGGGCATCTTTGCCCGCGGCGTCCACACCCCCCACTGCGCATGCGCGTCATCCCCTCTCCTACGCTCCCCCTCTCTGGCCTCGCGACGCCGACGCAGGCAGCGTCTGCTAGCGAGTTTCTTGGTTGAAAAAACCGACTGCTCGCGCTTTACAACCGTTCACTGGCCACCCCGTATATATGGCAATGGATATTGACCTGCAAGGTGGTGCCGGTGGGAGATTTCTCCTGTGCGTTGTGGAACGATAAAAAAATCGCAGCGTGCGCGTTAACTAAAAGTGGACTGCGGGTCTCTGTGTGCAGTCTGAGTCTTCTGTCTCTCATTGCCCATTGGCAGCGATTGGGATGTTCCAGTAGGAAACACCGGTCCATCACTGCGTGCTTTGCGCCCCCCAGGTTTCTCTCCTGTGCAACGCTGCGATGAGCGCCAGTGTCAACGCCACCGCCAGTGTAAGCATTAGCACCCGCTGCTTCGCATCTACACATCGTTCTATTTAGCGGGAGATGGTGTTATCTTTAAGACGAAAGCCTTTAATGTCTCATGCTCACGTCCGTCTGGTGTCCGTACGGTGTCCGTCCGACCTCCGTTCGGCGTCCGTCCGTCCGTCTGTCCATCCGTCTGTCTGTCTGTCTGTTCATCCGTCCGTCCATCCATCCGTCTGTCCGTCCGTCCGTCCGTCCGTCCATCCGAGCTCTGGCACGGAGCCAGGTGGCCGCCGCGATGCGCAGACGGAACGCCGGTCACGTCGGACTCTATCAACGCCACCTAAAGAAACTTCTCTATACCGCTCGCGCTTTGCTTGCGTAGCGTCGCTGTGCCCAGAGTTTGCAATCATTCTGACGGACGCCGTCTCAATGGACCCAGGCGTTCACGGAATACACTTTCCAATTTACAAAGGGTCCGTCAATTTAAGAGCTGGAACGCGGATGGCGTTTGCACGATGCGCAAAGCGCGAGAAAATAATAACGCATGCGGCCGGAGGAAGATGAGTCTCGCGTCTCGCTGCGATTCACGATAAAAAAATTAGAGAAGAAAACACGCACCCATTCGGTTTGTGTCTTATCCCACTGAGAGTGTAAAAGAAAAAAGATATGGCATAATCAGTGGAATGGCCACACGCTTTCGCCGAACACACTTTGGAATGTACAAAGTGTGCTTCAATTTTTATTTGTTATACTTCTCATCGGGTGGGTGTAATTTGTCTCTCTCATTTTGTTCTGACGAAAACACCTCTGCTGCTATTACTGAAGATTTCCGACATGCTCTCAATTTGCAGTTAATTATGCTAGAGACTATTCAGAAGTACATCTGTTGTAGCCTTCCTCTCGGTGTTGCATCGTCTGTTAAAAAATAATCTCCCGAATTCATCTTCAAATCAGACCAGTCGTTTAAGTTTATATGAAAAAAAGGCTCGCTTTAGCATGCTGTTCGCCTTGCCTAGAAATGCCGTTACTGACTGGAGCCAAGGACACGTTGCCGAGAGGCACCATCCCGGGTTCCTTATTTTATGTTAGACTAAGCATTTCGTTCAATATGTCAAACACGCACACTCCAAAACGTTCACTAGCTAATGAAACGTATGCTCAGAATTAGTGAATTAGCGTGGCATCTTTCATGTTCTTTCCAGCGTTCGTCAGCCTGTAGAAAGGCCCAATGAAAGAAGTATCGAGCGATCATGCAAACGCGGGTTAAGTGTTCAATTTTCTCGAAGTTGAAATTTTCAGGAAATGTGTTATTCCGTGATTCGAACCAGTGACCCCTTGGTGCGCAGCGTGTGGTGCTAAATCATTCGGCCATGGGTTCGTGCTTCAGCATACCAACCCTGAAAGCTATTTATATACAGAATACAGTATATACAGTAATTTACCGCGGGTTGTACGCAGAGTTCGGAGGCACTTAGGCGTGTTCTTTTTATCGCGAGCAAGATGGGTGAAGGGCGTGCTGTATAGGGAACCAAAGCTCAAGTTTGCGGAGCGATGACAGCGCCGCGCTGCGGCTCTGGAGAGAAGCGCTGGTGAAACTGGGGATAAGCGCGGCGGAGGGCGCGCCTGTTTCACCGACAGCCGACAGCGGCGGCACGCGTGCGCACGCGTTCTTCGGTCGGTGCGGGGAGCTTAGACGTTGCGCCGTGAGCTTGGCACGCTGAACCGAGAGGCTAGCTTTGCGAAGCTGCATTTCCGCGATGGTAGAAGCGACCCCACCAAAGCGGAAGCGAGGTCCAAAGTATTACTGTGTGCCACAGCAGTGCAGACAGTACCAATGCACGCGATCCGCCTGTAAAACTGTGTCAGTTCCCGGACAAGTCGTACGAGAGAGAAAGTACACAAGCGTGGGTCACCGCAGTTAAAGGAATAAAGTTATAGCTCTGTCTCGCCTTCCGTTTTCGCTGACTCAATTCTTTGCTTGAAATCGTTTGTTTCGACTACCTAAATCAGTACCTAACGCGGCGCGTGCATGCAATGACTGCAGTAGTGATTGCTCGCCGTCTCGCATTTTTACATCCAATTACGGTTGTATGTTGAAGCAACTTTGTGTTTTCATTCCTTGGGTTTGTGAGACCTAGCTGTCGTTGTTGGATGTTCACACTCACATACTTCATACCGCGGTTAGCGTTGCGGTGTTGGTTGCGTTCAACTGAACTCCGCACAAGGCTGCATCATCCCGCCGGAACGAACGCCTGTGCATTTTCAGCTAACTTGACATCGTTTTGCTGGTTTGTTCTGTTTTTGTCGCTTTTTTAGGGTGGTATATATTTAAGCCGCTGCATCTAACTGGCACTTAATTCAGGAATTGTTATTGCCATCTTCGGAGATTGTGCGGTTTTCTTTCACGCGCACCGCGCACTCGTACATTGCTTCGAGTGTGCGTTTTTGCGGGTGCGCTTTGCGCGAGCTTGTCGCCCGATACCACATCGCGCCTGAAATTCGACACCTCTCAAGCTGAGCCGCGTTCGCGCAGCAAGTCTTATACACCTGTAAAGTCGATATTCTCATAAAAAGGGAGTGCAAGCACGAAGCCAGAAGCGAAAAAAAAAAATAGACAGACAGACGAGGCGAGCAGTTCAACTTGCTTCCCAGCAGTTAAAGCTAAGCTAAGCTAGCTGCCTCGTGGCTAAGTCAGCGGGTGATGCTCGAGCGGTACGGAGGGCATGACTCGAACCATCTCAGGCTTTTTTAGGGCCACGGCCGTGTAGTCTTTGTTTCTTTCTCTTGTTTTGCACGCCGTGAAAGTTCGTTCACTACAGTACCCGTTTGCCACTGCCAGCATGCACATCTAAACAACAATAACGTGTTTTTCATAGTCGACAACGTGGAACATCGATAACCGTGATTAACGAACTTCTCTCTTTTGATTACGTTCGCTTTTCGAAGTGCCTGTCCAGCGGGGAGATCTTCTTCAAGCGGTACATAGCGAAGCGCTGCGCGACAGCTCTGCACGCGCACGAAAGCGAGCAGCGGAGAGAAGGGAAAAAGCATGGCGCTTACCCCCCGTTTTTATTTTTTTGCGAGGCGCAGCAAGCGCAGCGCGAAAGCGCTGCACGTGCACGGAAGCGAGGGGAAGCGCGGCGGAGAGAAGGGAAAACGCGCAACGTATATTCCCAGTTTCTATTTTTCCGCCAGAGATGGCGCTGCTTGTCAAGAGTCGCAGCGACACTGAGCGATGCTTTGGGAGCCTATTCGCCTCGAGATCTTGGAGTGGCGCCCTCTCGCGTGTGACGTCAGGGAGAGGACTCGGATGCAGCTCTTCGCGCGCGCATTCGCTACGTGAAGGCTGCTCGACGCTGCCAGCCTGTCTATCGCGCTCGAGTTATTGAAACATTGGTGGGCGAGTTGATAAAGCAATTTGTACTGAATGTTCAAGCAAAATGCCCATCGAAATCGAGCGGAGTTGCCATCAGGAGCACGTTCTGTGACGATTGCTCCTGTTGTCGTCTGCTAGCCATCCATGTGCATATCTGCTTCTATGGTGAATTTTTCTTTTCGCGACTGTTCTATGGCCGTGGCGCACTCAAAATGACTTTCCTGCCCGTTTTCGATCACTGACTTCAGCGTTCGGGCTTCAGCTTCCATGTCTGCGTTAAAGCGCAATAAATGTATACCGAGTGCTGCGCGTGTTCGGTTGCCAAGCCTGTTCCTTCGATTCAATTCATACGTTCGGAGCATGACAAACGACGTGTGATGTCATTCAAATAAATTAAGTGGCGTTACCGGCAACAACGTTTGATTAAATACATATTTTTAGCAGCTGTTGTGTAAGCGCGTCGTAAGTACTTTAAATTGAAACACGAAATAAACAGGGTGAGTCTAAAGGGGATGCACGACGGGGATATGAAATATCGGTAGGTTGTCCGAAGTGATTTTCTTTTGTTTTTGTTCTATTTTTTTTGCAACATATTTTAATCCTTACGTTAATAAATCGACGTTTGTTCACTCGTTCACGGTGGTCTGAAAATATGCTGAACAGAATTAGTGTAATCATACTAACGTTCATAAATATAAATCTTTCGCATCGAAAGATGTATTTGCAATAAAACAGTGTAAATCATTCTCAACGGTTGACTCCTGATGTGGCTTGGTGCGATCACTGTACTAAAGAGACTCGAGTTCCTTATGCATTTGCCTAAGTTGACTCGAAGGCGAAAGCCATCTTTTTCTTGAGTCGATGTATTGTTCCTTCGCCGCCCCTCTCCGAATGCTTTCTGGACATAACGCGGTTTTGCATTGAAGCTTTCTACACATCACCTGGTTTTGCATCGCCTCCGAGATCGGCCCACCAATCACAGAAGCAATGCAAAGCGACGATGTCATGGGATGACGTAATCATGTGACATGACGTTATGACGT
This sequence comes from Rhipicephalus appendiculatus, assembly GCA_030522465.1. Lineage (NCBI taxonomy): Eukaryota > Metazoa > Arthropoda > Arachnida > Ixodida > Ixodidae > Rhipicephalus > Rhipicephalus appendiculatus. Next base: position 85,134 of record JALIZH010030331.1, on the reverse strand, counting down.
CACAAATTTTGTCGGTCTGGGATGTCATGATGACGTGATCATGTGATGAATTTTCGCATCACTCGTGTTGACGCTGGCGATGCGGGACGCCGACGGTCAATTTTCGCAATTTATGTGGAATCTAAGGCTCCCACCTTAAAATATTCAATCTTGTTACAGCACGGTAAAGAATCACAATAATCAGCCACAGGGGCCAAAAGAAAGGTGGGAAAGAGCTCTCTTTGTCCTCTTCCTGGACACATTCGCCGGTTTTTCCTAATGTTTACGAAGCTGTACTATCGGTGTCAAGTGAAACGCGAACACTGCAGCGGATCGCGTTGCCCAAGCATTACAAATATAGTGCGCGCCATCCTGTCATTACCATTGGCAGGCTCGCACAGTCGAGTAGGCAGCACTGAACGATCGAAAACGTGAATGCGGCTCATGAACGTATCTATCTCTAATCATAAGAGTCGAACTGTACCACGCGTACCACTGCTGGCGTTTCATTCCGAGCAATCTTATGTGCATCCAGCTCGCCCAATCTATGCTAGTGGTCGGCAGTAACCCGCTGGTCCATGAAGTTATCGATTTCATTTTGTCGGCTGTCGTGTCTGCACAAGTCCACACGACTACAATTGGGAGTGGAGCGTGAATTTTCGTTCATCTCAAGTCTGTTTACACAACGCTGATTTTTGCGAATAAGCCGCAAAATTGATCGCGCTGCGATTTCAAAGCAGCGGAGACTCTCTTTAACTCACTTGGCGGGGGCGTTCGCGCTTTCACGTAAGCTATTTCAACGCCGTCCAGCCCAGTGAGCGAAGCTACGAACTCGGGGGCATGAACCTGACCGCGGTGGCTTTCGGTATACAAAAGATATGTTAAATGTTAACGTTTCTTAAACTCATGTAATGCTAGCAGTCATCTCAAGAAATATCATAACAAGAAAATGCAGCTAGTAGTCGAGGAACGTCGTGCGACGAGAGCGAACTATAAAGAAAATGCTGCTGTTTCAGCCAGAGCGTAGCAGACGACAAAAGCCGAATCCCCGCCCTTGCGTCACCGGAGCGCCGTTCGTAGCGCCGCCATCGGTCGCACACGAGGCGAATAGGTCGTCGCCCCATTCGGTTTCGTTGAGAGTTGCGATGCTCGCGCCTCCTATCTGTACCACCTGTACTTTTTTTCTACAGGGTGCGTTCACCCGTGCGCGCGAGCTTATCTCCTGGGGCATGCAGTTTGTAGTCTTATCCTTTCACCGCAAAGTTAGCGTTAAAGTTACAGAGAGCGCAAAGGTCACTTCTTATGCTGTAGCAGCCGCGTTTTCGAAAGGAGTGTGCTGCTAGCTAGAAGAGCTTAAGCAGAGGCAGTTGGTTGTGCATAGACAACACTCGAAGCTTGCTGTTCAAACACAAAGAAGCGACAGCTGTGACAGTTGTTAGTTCACACCCATTCTGCGTATACCTGTACGTTTCTTTCGTGCGTCCTTTCTTGTGTTTGAGTGTGGAGCTGTGACAGTTATTTCACGCTCGTCCTGTCTGTGTACCTTTCGTGCGTTCCTTGTGCTTGAGGAGCACGCTCGTCCTGTCTGTGTACGCAAAAATATGCAATCTTCAAGTTGCTCGTCCTTCTTCTCGCGATATCGCGATTTGTTGCTATCGCATTCATTGCTTCGCTATTGCTGCGAAACTGTGACATTTTAACACGACAGTGTTTTATGCCGGGGTCCACCAAGATTTCAGTGACGCATTTCCGTCACGGAAATGACGTCGAAAAAATACACATGATCAGAAGACAAAGAAAAAAGTTACTTCATAGGGGGTCGAACCTACGACCTCTTGGTCCGCACGAAGAGATGCCGGGCATGCTATCCACTGCGCCACGGTTGGACATCACTGTCATGAGAACGGGTGGCTCTCAAGGTACTTATGGTTGGGAGCGCAAACGGTCCCACCAATCGACGAGGCTGGTTGCAAGTTTAGGAACCACACTTTATAGAAAACACGGAAAAGACACACACGCACACACACAACGAGAAAACCGCGCAAAACACAAAGGAAAAGAAAATGCACACTAATAACGGTCCCTGAACGGTCGCGGCAAGAAGTCAGTCAACGCCAGCAGAGGCTCACCCACAGTAAGGCCGGATGCGTTGTGCGAGGCGAGTTGGTGAGCGACGCAGGGTGGCTTTGAGGAGGACAGCGACGGCTTCAGAAGGCACACGAACAACCCGGAGGCTTGAAGAGGCGAAGCGTTGGAGGCGGGAGATGCCAACGGCCACGTGAAGCCCGTAACTTCAACTCGTGGTCGCGTCCGAGAACGTCGGCACTCGGGCCCGTTCACCCGACTGTGTCGAACGCCCAAAACCATCTGCCCGTTCTTTTTCTTCCACGCACGCGACCCTTTTCCTGCCTCTCTCTTCTGCGCGTGCATCAACGTCCTCGTCTTCGTCGTCTTCTGTCGCCGCCACACACACACAGGCATACCCGCTCGTTGTCGCGCACACCACACAGGCCCCCCACTCAAGTCTTTTGTTCATTCAGCAATATGAACAAAAGGCGAAACATGCGCGTCACATTAAGGCACAATAACATCTCATCCTACTACACAATACCTTACCACATGACACCACACGACACCACGATACAGTTTCTCCACCAACCAATGAGCAACACCTTGCAAGTCACGTGCAAGCCGGTCAGTCAACATGTCGCCTCATATGGAGGCTCAAACTACATATTTCTATTATCAACAAGTGCGTTCATTTGTCAGCCAAAATACAAAAACAGACGTCGGTTCACACAGCACTAAAGCTATTGGCTCCCACTCGAAGCAAAGGACACGTTGCACAAGCGTTGCCGACCACCGCACCATACACGCACGTCTGTGCTTCGGTCGCGTGAAGGGACTGGACCATAGCTAATTTAAACGCTTTGTCTTTGGAGGTTGCAAATGCATCATTTGGCTTTACCAGAAGGATTTTTTTGCACCCTTTTAGGCCGCACTGAGAAACTATCTATTTCAGCAATAGGCCCTACCGAACACTTCGCGGTGCATAAATGTAACTTTTCGAGAGCACTCGCAAGGTAGAGACCAAACTGGACGATGAATCTCTTGTAAGCTTTTCTTCTCTGCTATACTGTTCTACATTTTCCGTGGGAGTAGTTGCGTGCTTTCGTAAGGCATGGGATGCTATGTCCCCCCTATGTCTTCTCCCCAGTATTGCCTCTTTTCTTACATCGAAAGCATTGCACCGCTGTGCAAATGTTCCGTAGAAATCTAGAGTTCTTCTCATTGCTCGTACATGCGAGAGCCCTACGGACGCTACCGCTCTCTCGTGCCTCCGTGTCGTTATGGTTTTTATTTCTTTCAAGGTGGCTCGGACTCGCTCTTCGGCTATCTTCGCATACATCCGAATAAAGTCTTTTCAGAGGCCGTTCAGTGCCAGTAATGACATTATCTTCTTCGTGTCCGGATGTTTCGAGAACAGCAGTTTCCTCGCTTTTGTCTGCTATGGATGAACGGGCTTTGGGTAAAAGATATATTGTGTTGCTTTGCTGCTGACTTTGAGAAAGGGTGTTAACCGGCTTTCCTGCCTTGGTTGTTGATGTCCTGAGGCTCAAGCTGGGTGCGTCTTGTTTGCAGGTTTCATCTTCACCCGTTTGGAAAATACCTCTCACGTCGCTTTTCTTCTCGGAGGAGTCTCCAGGGTACCGACGCTTGTACTTTCTAGAAGCATCACACTCGGGTGTCAGAGACGCGTGCTCTTGACATTGACTCTGCAGGTCTTCTTTAAAGACACACGACTTTGTAGGTAGAGCAGCTGCCCAAGAGCCATGTTTCGTGTCAAGTCGGTGACCATAAGATGGTCGTTCCGTCCTACTCCTCTCCCAACTAGCGTGGGCGGCTCTCGTTGTGACTCGTACTGCCATTTAGGGTTGGGGTTATTAGCACATCGAGCGCCCGGGATATTACCGACAATTACATCGTACATAGGACGCTCCATGCACTTCACAAGCAGTTTCCCTGTATAGCATGGCGATGACAGATACACCCACGCCTCTGGGAGCTCAAGTGACGTCCCATCCGCCAAAATAATTGTACTGGTATCTCCCGTTAACGCCGTGTCAGGTACCAAATTTCGCTGAACTACTGCTGTGTTGCTGGCCGTGTCACGTAGCACCGTCACCTTTCGCCCACAAACATAGCCTACAGACGTCGGCATCAACTTTTTTTTAAAGCCTCCTCGAAACTGATGATTTTTGCCGCTTGCTAATACCCCGAGAAGTAACGATGCTTCAGTGTTCGGAGGCCCATTTGTGTTGGCTCGCTCCTGTGTCATGCCTTCCTTTGGTGTAAGCGCATCCCCTGGCCCTTCGGTCAGCATGCATGCCACTTGATTCACGTGCCTACTCCGCCTACAGTCAGCAGCGAGATGTCCTGTTCTGTCACAAATCTGACAAAAAGGTGCCCTGTTTTTCGAGCGACACGCCGAAGCGTCGTGTCCGACACAGTCGCAAAGAAAACACTTCGTTTGTGGTGGCTTCGGACAGCCCTTGTCATATTTGCGTTCCTCTTTGGTAATTGGGTCGCCAGGCGTCTCTCGGAATTGGCCCAAATTCTGTTGCCTCTGTGCTTCCATGAAATGGTCGCATGCTTCAGACATCTCCGCTAACGTTTTGCAGTTTCGTTCTCTTAGGAACACGGCCAGCTTGACATGACAGCTCTTCAAGAACTGCTCGGCTACAACAAGGTCCCTTATGGCATCAAAAGTTTTGTCTATTTCGGACATTTCAATCCATCGGTCGAAGTATCCCTGAAGCCGAACGGCGAATTCGCTGCCTGTCTCGAGGTCGTCGGGTTTGCACGAGCGGAACTTCTCCCGATAGCCGTCTGCCGTAAAACGAAATCGTTGCAACAAAGCCCTTTTTTGCATTATCGTAATCCAACGAGTCCGCGGGTGACAGCCGTCCAAACACCTTGAGGGCCTCGCCCGCCAGAAGCATGCTTAATGCGGTAGCCCACTTATCTCTGCGCCAGTCCTGCCCTGTTGCCACCACTTCAAAACGCCTGAAGTAAGCATCGAGATCGTCTCGTTTTTCGTCGAATGCCGGCATAAAATTCCGGGGGGCATATTTGTAGTGGCATGGAACGATCAGTGACGAAGGCCGGTTCCTCGCGTCTACCCGAACCCGCTTCAGCTTCTGTGAGACGTAGGCGAAGCAACAAAATTTTCTCCTCTAACGCTGCTTTCTCGCGGGCCAAGTCTAATTCTGCTTTCCGTGCGCGCTCCTCGCGTTCGGCCTTTTCACGAGCTAAGTCCGATTCTTGCTTTCGTGCCCGTTCCTCGCGCTCGGCCTGCTCGCGCCTTGCATCGCGTTCAGCGGCACGCTCCTCTCGGGCACGCGCCTGTTCCTGCTCCACCCACTTTTGAAGCGCGTCCCCGGTTAGGCCTAACTTCTCGCTGGCGCTTACTAAGTCTTTCAAATCCATGTTTCGTACATCAATGGAAACCTACAATTAGCCTCGTCCTGTCGCGGACGCCATTGTAATGGGAACGGGTGGCTCTCAAGGTACTTATGGTTGGGAGCGCAAACGGTCCCACCAATCGACGAGGCTGGTTGCAAGTTTAGGAACCACACTTTATAGAAAACACGGAAAAGACACACACGCACACACACAACGAGAAAACCGCGCAAAACACAAAGGAAAAGAAAATGCACACTAATAACGGTCCCTGAACGGTCGCGGCAAGAAGTCAGTCAACGCCAGCAGAGGCTCACCCACAGTAAGGCCGGATGCGTTGTGCGAGGCGAGTTGGTGAGCGACGCAGGGTGGTTTTGAGGAGGACAGCGACGGCTTCAGAAGGCACACGAACAACCCGGAGGCTTGAAGAGGCGAAGCGTTGGAGGCGGGAGATGCCAACGGCCACGTGAAGCCCGTAACTTCAACTCGTGGTCGCGTCCGAGAACGTCGGCACTCGGGCCCGTTCACCCGACTGTGTCGAACGCCCAAAACCGTCTGCCCGTTGTTTTTCTTCCACGCACGCGACCGTTTTCCTGCCTCTCTCTTCTGCGTGCATCAACGTCCTCGTCTTCGTCGTCTTCTGTCGCCGCCACACACACACAGGCATACCCGCTCGTTGTCGCGCACACCACAGTCACACACACGGGTACATTTCCGGTTGGACGTCACACACACGGGTACAAGATAATTATATTACAATTCACCAGGAACATACAAAACATGAATGATGTTTTGCAAATGACTATAAAAAAGAATTTCCGTTAGACCCTCATGGAATCAGGTATTTAGCGATAGAGAGTGAGGACGGATTACCATTCGACTTAATCATGATGACTGCCTTGCACAGTATATGGCGCTCTCGAATGGCTGGATTTTTCTGTGACCCTGACAGGAGACCAGCAAGACAGTATTTTAAAGAAAGTATAAAAAAGTATATCGAGGTAGAAAAAACAAACGAATGTGTTCCTTCATGGTTGGGAAGGGTGGAAGCCCTGCTCAATATGAAGGAATTTTAAGTTGTAATTTTATTTATCAGTGCTTGAAGGCCGTGGTAGCTTTTTTGTGTCTTTTTTTGTTGTGCCACTGCGCCACGGTCACATACTCTGTACACATTACAAACACGCCTTTTAGATGTGAAGCATCTTATGGCGAAGCTTAATCCGGTGGTGGTGGTGGTGGTGGTGGTGGTGTGCCGCGTGCCCACCCTTACTGCGCATGCGCAAACAGTTAAAAAAAATAAAAATAAAAAAACCTCCTCTCCCCCTCTCTCTCCTCTAGGCATCCCTCCCCGCGGCAACCACACCCACACTGCGCATGCGCCTCCCTTCCTCTCTCCCCTCTTACACTCCCCCCCCTCTCTCCATCCCTGCCCGCGGCGTCTAACTCCCCCCTGCGCATGCGCGTTCCCCCTCTCTCTCCTCTCCTACGCTCCCCCCCTCTCTCCTCTACGCATCCCTGCCCACGGCGTTCACACTCCCACTGCGCATGCGTGTCACCCCCCTCTCTCTCCTCTCCTACGCTCCTCCCTCTCTCGCCTCGCGACGCCGACGCAGGCAGCGTCTGCTAGCGAGTTTCTTGGTTGAAAAAACCGACTGCTCGCGCTGCACAACCGTTCACTGGCCATCCCGTATATATAGCAATGGATCTTGACCTCCAAGGTGGTGCCGGTGGGAGATTTCTCCTGTGCGTTGTTGAACAATAAAAATTCGCAGCGTGCGCGTTAACTAAAAGCGGAGTGCGGGTCTCTGTGTCCAGTCGGAGTCTTCTGTCTCTCATTGCCCATTAGCAGCGATTGGCATGTTCTAGTAGGAAAAACTGCTCCATCACTGCCTGCTTTGCGCCTCCCCAGTTTTCTCTCCTGCGCAACGCTGCGATGAGCGCCAGCGTCAACGCCGCCGCCAGTGTAAGCGTTAGCGCCCGCTGCTTCACATCTACACATGGTTCCCTTTAGCGGGAGATGGTGTAATTTTTTATATCTACCACTGTCTTCTAACAGTGCTCTTGCTAAAGTGAAGTAATGCATCATAACTGTGACATCCGCGATTAGTTTCTTCAGAGCGTCGTTTCTACGCGTCCGTCCCATTCGGCACGTTTCGAATGGGAAAAGTGCAATTTTGTCGACGCATTAACACACTGCCAGGTGGCGACCTTACCCCCCAAGTGTTGGCGTCGCTCATAGCATCCATCCATACGAAAGGTAGCTCTGCGACGCGCGACTGCTTAGCGTGGCTACTGCAGCGTGGCCATAACTCCGCGTTCCCAACTTACACTCGCCCCGCGAAAAATCGCAACCGGCCAACGGGGAAGACACGACGCGGGTTGCGTTTCCCTCTGGGCGGGCAGTGGTGTTCAATAACTCTAACATGCCGCGAGTAGGCGACCTTAGCCTGGATACGGCGTCCAATCAGTGACGCTTCACCAGGTCACATGAGGAACTTCAGTTAGACACTGGAAGTGTTTGCGTGCCCAATGAAGAGCTTTGTACCATAAGAACTTTTTAATTGGTTCAATACGATCCGCGAAAGCATGATGCCGGTAGGTGAGATGGAAACCTTTGACACTCGCAAGCCACAATCCTTCTCTACTCTCTTCGGTATCAGAGCAACTTGGAGCCGGAAGATGACACGACGTAGACGCATCAACACGTCATGCGCACGCAAGGTTACACTCTGTGCGCATGACATGTCCAATGCAAGTCGTGCACACAAGCGGTGTTGTATTGTTTCGGCGTTCTCTCTAGTTGCTGTGGGATGGATCCCTCTAAGCGTTTGGAGATGCTGACATGGATCATGTATCCTCACCACGACACAGCGCGTCGCACCGCTGGAACTTCTGTAATAGATAATGTATCAAAAATACGCCAATAGTTGTCAGGGCTGGCGCCGGCACGACGCGGGAACGGCGAGAACACGAACGCAAAAGAAATGGAGGCAGCTAAGTCTCGCATCGCGCTCGATTCGAAGAAAAAAAATAAAAACTCGCACACATTCCGTTTGTATGTTTTAATATTTTTACCAACTTTCATTTTTCTATTCAAGCAACAGGTTGCACAAATTACACATGTCACCTCGAATAATTCTCGGAGTGTCACGACTGCTGTGACGTACGCAGGGCCATTCCATGTTGTACGTCACCTCCTCCATATTGGTGCTCACGCCCGTGAGATCAAGGGCAAGCGGCGTTCAGTTGACATTTCACCTCTTTCCGGGGCGCGTAGCGTTGACAATCTTGGTAGACATGATCGTTAGTTCGCAGTGCATGCATTAGAGTAAGGCGAGGCAAAATGAGACGCGGGGCAAAACGCGACATTTTGACTTTGCCGACATCTATAGCTAATACAAAAAGTAATTTTCGTTGTTTCTCAATTCCAGCGATAGGTGCTAGTAGTTGTCCACCCTTATATGTGTAAAAGTTGATAATGGCTCACAGCGTTTGCGCAGGAAAAATTACGCGGCTGATGTTAGTGTCTTCGTGACCCGTAAAAAAGGAGCGAAATTCTGCCCGGCCAAATTTTCGGATCCGTGCATGAGGCTACTCCGGCGTCAGTACAACAACCTAAGTTTTCATTTTCTTACTTCATACTACCAACTACCTTCCACCAGAAGTTTAGTTCATTTGGTGCCCTGGGCCAAAGCGGAAATTTTTTTTAATTCGGGCATGAGAGAGGGGCAAAACGCGACAAAAAGGCATCGAATTGCCTTAGAGAGTGTGTAATGAAGTGGACCATTTACTTACACTCATGATATACTATATTTATTTGTTTAGGAGGGTTCGGACATACAAGAGAATAAAATATATAGCTTCCTGGGAAGAAAACCACATGAAAAAGCACTGACTGCTCTTCAGGACAGGACTCATTCCATTCCAGGTTGTTCCGCGTTCCCAAGGATGCCCTCAAGAAAGGCATGAAAAAATTGGGAAAACCTCCAAGTCAAGCCGTTCACAAACACGTATCGAGCTTTAACGACATTTCTCCAATACCGAATTTTAGAAAAAAAAAACAAGCGCTTTTAAAATTCATAGCCACATAAGGCCCGGCTTAAGAAGTTGAAAGCCTCGGAACACCCGCGCACTTCTGCATCAAAACGGCAAAAAGAGGCAAAGAAGATGCGTCAGAACATATCTAGCCTCCAATTGTTCAATAGTCCAACGAAGTGCAAGCGCTCAACAAAAGACAACATTAGTGCAACGAAAGACTGGCGGCGTTCAATCTGCAAGGAGTTTTGGAGCAACACAGCGCTGGGTTCTGTTTCCATTCAATGATAGAAGTGCAAGGACTGGGGTCATAAAGAGTGCTTGGGGGGCCCACGGAGTGAATTTCAGGTGCTACTGCTGCAAAAACTGAGGGAATGAAATTTTTTCACACTGTCTCGTTTTTCCCCACGCAGCGTCTCGTTTTGCCCCGCTGGTTGGGGCAAAATGAGACATCTGGTACATTTTTTTATTTCTTTTTAAAATAAACCTTTGAACAGTGGAAACATGGCCATATTTATGTAGCACATACCTTGTACCCAAAAGAAAGTTCCTGCATCGACGTTTAACGGTAACGAGGGAAATAAAAAAATAATATTCACTACTTTCACATTTTTGTCGCATTTTGCCCCACCTTACCCTACACTTCTAGCTCGAAACGCTCAAACCTGGTAAGGCCCCCCTTTATGGTGTTCACACAAAGAGGAGAAATTGACACTGCGCGATTAGACCCGGCCAATACGAGGCTAACAGACCCTTCAGATGTGGCCTTTTAGCGGTCTGGCTATTGGATCCTGTGCTGCCTTTCTCAGCCATGCCGAAAAGAAACAGACCCAGAAGCGTGTTTATTCGACGGTGGACACTTAACTCACCATGCTGAACAATAAAAGTTCTGCAAACCAAGCGGGAAGAAGGGCGATTCCATGGCTATGTTAAACCCTTAATGCCTTTGTGCCGTCATAAACTGTAACATTTGTTTGCTTTCCTGTCGTAAACACAGGTCGCACACATCTTTCTTTGAAAATTTGAGTTTTTGTAAAAATTTATTGTGCGTATATTTATGATTTTGGGGGCCTAATACTCTGTTTTGCCTGCCTATTTTTGGCGCCTAAAACTTGATTTTTAGTGCCTAAAAATCCGGCCTCTACTGATCACATTCATGCTGTAAACGGAAGAATTGGCAAAGATGTTCTTCGTCATATTTATTGCCAAACATATTCCGCAACTGAAATTTTGCTAAATTAATAGTGACAGATGTTGCCGGCGTTATTAACAAATGAACGCCGAGAGAAGCCATATCTTGAAGCGCAAAGAAGAAAGTCAGGCAAGCAGGGTCGCATTATGTAAATGAGCAGGTGGTTGTGATTTTCTTTTCGAGCAACTTTCTAAACTCTCCCACCCGTTTGATAGTTTTGCGTTTTGCTATGTATATACACGCGCAAGCATACAAACGCACGCGGGAAGATCCATGAAGCGAAATCCAACCCCCCCCCCCCTACCTCTCCGAGAAAAAGTGGTTACGCCACTAACAGTATGCATATTGTTCATTTTATATATACTTACAATGATTACTGCTCACCCGTCATTATACCTAAAATTTCACTACGAATTATACCTTGTGTATCCTTCTTAATTTTCATTGCAAAATTATGTGGCACATGCTGCTTCCGTAAGAAATGTGCAAGGTAAATAACCAGATCAGCGCAATACCGTCAAAGTAAATCTCTGTTGGGACGTCACTGTTAGCTTATTTGGAGGGCCAAATTTTCGCGTCGAATGGTGAATGCGGCAGCACGTCACGAAAAAAAAGGCGTCTGTTTCCGTCCCATTTTGTATAATAAAAGTTCGATCTGAACACAATAAAAATGGTGACGCTAGTAGTCGTTCAAAGCGATGTATGTAATTTTTTTTGAACATCCGTACTGGTAACAGCGTTATAGAATTAAGGCAATACTAGTCATTGCTGAACATCTGAACCATATATGGACCATATGTCAAGGAGTAGAAAGGTGGTGATCGATAGTGCATATTTGTGCTCCAAGCTTTTACTGATTTTAATCTAATATATTCCATAAAGAACATATTGCTGAACTAGAATTCTCATTATTAATGGCGAAAAAAATGAATGGCACAACAACGTTTTTTTGTGCGTAAATGATAAATATATTAGACGAAATAGCAGTGCCCTGCAGTCTCCACGACGCGACAACCATAAATCCTAATAACTACTACATTTACATTCTTTTCGTCGGGCACACAGGACTGTGGTCGCCCCCAATTTTACGCATCGTGACGTGCAGCAGTGCTTCCTATTTCCTCTGCACGTTAACTGACCGTGCAAGGGAAAACTTTTCTGTTTCTTTCCTCCAACGCTACCACGGGGCTTTTGAAGCTTCCACAGCGTCTAGAATTGCTGCACCAGCGACCGTCTCCGGTGTCCATTGCTTCACACTGCCGTGTTCTCCTGGTGCGGGTAGAGCCATCGTTGGCGGGACTTGTAATTATACGCAGGGAACGTATTCGGAGCTTTTGTTGTGTATACGAAACCTGCTAACTCATTTTTCTCTCGTAATTTTAAGGCCACGTTCAGCAAGCCCCATACTCCGTCTTCTCTTTTATCGCATGACTTGATCGCGATAACTGAAGTAGGGTAGTCTGAAAGAAAATTGAAATTGCATTTCGAGCACTTAAGTCCCTCGAATAGGGTGGCACTTCTTCCTAAGAACTGAAAAGAGGAACGCTTTTCTGCTAGTTAAAAATAAAGAAAAAGAGCACCTGGGGAAGCCAATCTCGAGAGCTTTAACATACCTAGCGGAGGGTTCGGACAACAATCTGGAACTGGTAAAGATGCGAAAGAAGCGCTCCGTCAAACTCAAATTCATGTTGTGAAGATCTGCGCGGAAATTTAAATATGAACAAAACGAAGATGAATAACAAAGGACCTCTTCACTTTGCCCGCGTTTGAAATTACGCGCTGTTTTTACAACATCAATGATCACCAACTCGCCGAAATGTGTTCCTTCTAACATGAGTTAAAAAAAAGAAAAGAAACAAAAAAGAGCCGGTAGCTTCAAGACACACTCACGGTCTGTTAAAAAACGTCTTTCATATCACACTTTTCGATTAGGATTACCTTTTTTTTGTCCTTCCCATGTAAAACAAGAACATGGGCACCCCTAGCCTCAAAGTCTCATGCACGCACTTCTAAACTGGTAAGCTATTGTTTATATTCCTCCTGTATGACATCCTTGGAGAAAAATTGCATATGCTAAAAGTGCAGTAAAAGTTTGAAGAAGAGGTCCCAAAAGTCTTGCAGTGTTAACAGTGAAATACGCTTATGAATTTAGTGATTTAAAAATCCTACACCTATGAGCTATGCTTGTGCGACTTAATCGACTACAATTGTTATACTCCACAGTACACTACATGGAGGCAGACGCATTATGTCGGATATGACCGCTCCCAAATTGACTCCCTGTTTACATTTATTTCGGCAGCAATATAAGAACATTGGCACCGAATATTAACCATATCTGTTGGCACCGTTTTCGCGGTGAGTATCCGTAAAATGTGCAAGTTCAATTACACCTCTCTGTGGCACGCTGCGCATGTCAGGTAAAGTGCAAAAGGGTCAGCTGAGCAAGTTATAATCCTAATGAACGCCGTGTGCCTACGTATGCGTAGGAAGAGAGAGGGCGTTGCAAGTTTCTTTGTTCGCTTGATTGCTTGCTTAATTTTTTTCACTGTTATACGCGTTTTGCGTTATGGAAACATGGTCTTCGAGAACCCTGATGTTGTAGTTTCCGATAAATGCCAATGAAATATCTTGCACTGCCACGTTAATGCACGTTCTGTAACAAGGATAATAAATACGTGTAAGAAAATGATGTAGGGCCCCCCAGTATCCCGTATCTAGAAGACCGAAAACCAGTCCAGTGATTATGTATTGCGGGTCGTGTTTTTATTCCACGAACAATCTCAACTTTTGCTGTTTTGCCTCAGAAAAAAAGAACTTTGCACGAAGTACTTCCGGAGATGCTGAAACCTCACTGTGAGGTTTTAGAGGTGCCTCGGTCTTCATCTCTACATACTGCAGGTGGCCTACAGATTGATGCGACGTAGTCTCACATCCGCTGGTGTCTTCTGCAGCCGCATTTGGTTGCAGAGAAAAAGGAAAAATATAATAGCATAAAATGTATGAACATTTAGCGTTGTCTGCTACGGCGGATCGGGGGTTATGGTGCTCGGTTGATGTCCCGTAGGTCGCGCGTTTGATCCCGGTCGCGGTGGTCGCATTTCTGTGGAGGCGAAATGATGGAGGCCCGTGTAGTGCGCGATGTGAGTGCACGTTAAAGAACACCAGATGATAGAAATTTCCGGAGCCCTCCACTACGTTGTCTCTCATAATCATATCGTTGCTCTGGGACGTAAAACTCCATATATTATTATGATTAATATTATATTTGGCATGACACCTCTCATATTATAACAAAATTTTGCCATTGGTAATATTCCCGCATATCTCCACTGAGAAAGACAATAAGATTAAACAGCTCTGCTATTACTTTTGCTTCACCTCCCACCAACGAGCGTTCACAAGCGCAACGTGTAGAACACTATAGTAATGGGCTGGGTGGGGGAGGGGAGGATTCGACATTTACAATAGCCTAATGCAGTTCACGTGTCACGAACATCACGAGATGAATGAATGCTGCCAACTTAGTTGCCACGTCACTGCCCTTTGCCGAAGAAGTACTTCTCATATCTTCACGGCCGGCTCAAGATCAACGATTTTCTGTACCATCTAAGCCCGCAACAGTCAATGTTCCAGTGCCAAGAGCGTCCTTATCCAAAGCCTTTGTTTCGGCCTTTCTGGTGCCTTTGGGGACCCAGCAAGGCGCGATGCAATCATCTCGTTACAAGGCCCTACGGACAACGAGGTAGCAAGAACGCTTCCTTCCGTTGGGAATTGGTTGCCCATCAATGCACCTTCCTTTCTTTGCAAGTAGCCTACGCCGAATCATCGGTGAAGAGATGCTGATAACGGTGATTACCGAGAGTGTTGTCACTTCAACTACGCTTTCGTTTCTTTTATGTGTGTGAAACAATGCTCGTTGGACGGCAGTATGCCAAAGAAAGAAAAACAGTGAATGCTAAGAAACGGAAATGCTACGCCGATGCATCAAGTCCAAGGATTGGCGCATCTGTCTGAGAAAGAGTTGTTGCAGCACCTATTGAGGACTAATGCCGACTCAGTTGTTTCCTGCTCAATCGTCCATCCCTCTTCTTTACGACTGCCTCGTCGCCGACAGGAGAGAGGCGGTAAGGTTACTGTCAATTCTTTTTTACTTGTTCCATACTGTTGCCCCAAGAATATTTGCTAACGCTGTAGAGTTCGACAGGAATTGAATAAAATTGTGCGCTTCACACTCTGCTTGCTATGTTCTTTGTTTAAAGAGTTACTTGACCGGAAATTTGGTGCTAAGATTTCTTGCGCTTTTCACATACTTGTCGTCTTGTAGTGACTTATCTTCAATGCAACTTCTTCGTCTTTTCGACTTGTGCCGGATACTTGCAATGTTCTGGTAGACTGACATTTTCAACTCCACCGCGTTAAATTGCTCATTTCGGAGAAATTTCGAGGTCGGCGTCGTCAGCTTTGAGAAAAATATCAGCTTCTCCAGACAAGTCTATGTTGATGTCGCCGTAAGCAACAAGAGGCACTTTGGTGACCACATGAGAATCATTGTACTTTCCATTACAGCGATGAAGTCAGCTATACTGGAATTTGATGGACGATACACTGCACCCACACTAACACTGTTTTGAAGATAAATAAAAAGAATTTCTACAAATGAAATAGAGCATGCGCTATCGCTAAAGTGAACAAACGCAAAACAGCATTTCATAAATAATGCCACGCCCCCTCTTCGTGTACTACTGTTTCCAGGTTGCGACAGCATGACATAGCCAGGTAGATGAACTGATTTGTTTTCTCGAAGCCAAGTTTCAGTTATAGCGATGCTATATTTTAGTGATTGCTGTGACAAATGCACAAGATGATCGAAGTTCTGAATGCTACGAATATTAAAATGTCATATTGCCCAATGATCCTGCTGAAGTCATATGTTTTAAACCTCGGGAAAAGAAAACGTCATTTTGAGATACAAAAAACTACAGGTATACACAAACGACTGATAAACTATCCTCAAACAACTATGGAAAGGTCTTCAGCTTACATGACGGAAGCACACAAAATTTTCCGCTTTCCGCATCAAAATCTACCCAATCTACCCAAGTGTACTTCTAGTTCTTTTCCTGCATTGTCTTTAAAATGGCTTATAGCAATTCCTTGTTAGCAATTGCAGCAATGGGTACTGCTGCACCCAGTGATGCCAATTTAGCGGATTTTCCGCTAAATCTCGCGGATTTTATTTTATTCTGACGGGAAAAAAGTTAGTCTAGTGGCTAGCGGATTTTTGACGGGCCATTTTCATACATGACGTATTTCTGCGGATGCCTCACGCAGTGCAAGGATTCAAAATCGTCGGAATCATTGCCGAGAAACTTGGAAGTTCTTCGGTCTGATCAACCATTGAAGATTGCGCAAGCGTGCAGGACGCGGTGGCTATTCCTCGAAATAGCTGTATGAAGGATCGTAGACCAGTGGACCGAATTGAAGATGCACTTCGAGATGGCGAGGCGCACTGAAACTGCTATGCGGCAGAGGTGCTGTATGTTATGTACGAAAATGAGATCAATCTGGGTACTTGCTTTTCTGAGGAGCGAAGCTCCTTAGGCCGGCACCCCGCCGTTGCCGTCGCCGTTGAAGCTCCCTGGCACGGTGCCAGATGTGGCGTCTACCCCTCACGTGGGAGGATAAATGAGCTTTGAGCGCTGGAACGCGGATGGCGTCTGCACGATGCGCAAAGCGCGAGAATACGAACGCATGCGAAACGGAAGCATATTAGTCTCCCTCTCCCTCTTTCTTGGACTCTGCCCTTTACCTTCAAACAGGCGAACGCACGAAACCATCGCTTCACCCGGTCGTTCGCCCAGTGGTTGGTCCGTTGCCTGGACAATGAAACGCATCGCGCCGAACGCCGCGTGCGTCCCATTTCTAAGGAGCTTCGCTCGTCAGTTGGATTCGTACACAGAACTGCTAGTTTTTTAGACCGATTCTGACCGATGTTCAGCAGGTTAACAAAGCATTCCAGGTGTGATAGATGGGGATCAAACAAAGCGGCCGAAAGACCTCATGACTTTGCTTTCGAGCTTGGTTCAAAAAGTCGTGATTCCGACAGAGCAGATGGACGTTCTGACGTCGAAGCTTACGGACCACTTCAACCCCGAGCCATATCTGGACTCCCTGTTTTAGACGTATGTTGACAAGATGAAGGCTGAGAAGACCGACAGGTTCTCTCTCGTAGATGAAGCTGTGATGCGAGAAAGCTGCGTAAGGTTTATTAACACGCTAGTAGATCAATTCAGACATCGACTTCTCACCATCACAGTTCTCCAGGAATATCACTTCTATCGGTCGAAAACACTTTTTTTGCGTCATGAGGGAGCCATTCATGCATCTGCTGCAAGCTATGGCAGTAGCCCCGAAAACAATCGCCAAAATTCAAAACCAGTGGAGCAAAATCACCCTCCTTAACTGGAAGCAAATATCGTCCACGCAGTCGTTCTAGTGTGAAGTTCACTCTTATAAGGACGCCTGTGGCGAAAAACCGTTCGCCGAGTTGGCCGTATTTGCCATGTCGATGCTGCTGCTGCCCTACTCAAATGCCGAAGTAGAGAGAACGTTTGGTCAGCTTAACATAGTAAACTCCAAGCAGAACAAGCTGAAGCATGAAACAACAAATGCCATCCTCGTCCCAAGAGCGGGGTTGAAATGACACAAGAATAGTTCTTTTAATTACGAACTTACTGTGGCGGTTGTTAGTGCAATCGGGACATTTGCAACGTGTGTGCAACCAAGTCACCATTCTGCTCTCTCAACAAGTACCAGCGATCCTGTGGAGATGGTATCAGACGACAACGGCGGTGACAAAAACCTCGATGTGTTTTTGGTGACCTGTGAGTATTCTTTTTCTCGTCAGTGTGAACGTTTATAACTTTTAGCCTCATCAGTGATGAGGTTGACGATAACCGGAGCACTGGAGCCTCTAACATTCTAATTGCGCTCTTTAGAAGACTCTTTTATATGTTATTTCAGCTCTCATAGTTTTGGGAAGCCTTTAGGAATGATAAAGGTTTTTATTACATCAAATTTCAGTTTTTTAAATAAAGTTAGTCTTAGCGGGAAACTTAGCGGATATGTTTTAGAATCTAGCGGAATCTGGCGGATTTCTTGTTGCTTTTTAGCGGATTTGTCATACCCAGCGATGGCAACACTGGCTGCACCGCACTTTTCTTTGGAAACATTGCCCTCTCCATGATGAAGATTAAGGCCTTATGAAGTTGAGTACTTCTTCGACAGTTGCCTCTTGAAAGTGTTATACCGATGGGAAAGCAAAAGATACAAATATAGGTAAGTTATAAATATTGAAGTACTTCCAGAAGCTGGCCCCGACATTTTGCCATCAGCTGTGAACCCGGTGTCCTGGAACAACGTCCTCGTTTGAAGAATTACACTGCGCCGATGTCTGGAGGAGGTCGCATGGGAAATCAGCAGTTGCGCACCTCTCATCAAGATCTTCTCTCCTAGCGCTGAAATTTGCACGAAACGAACGCTCAGTAAAACGTGGTGCTATTATTTTAAGTTGTATTTCTGAATGCATTCTTTCTGATTTTTTTTCGTTGTCTTCAGACTGTCGTGATTCTTTCAACATACGTGAATAGGGTAGGTGACGATAAAACAATGTACACAGTGCCTGTATTTCTTTATTTCTTTCATTTTGTAGTTTTGTCGGTTTCGCGACTGCTTTGATATTGATCAAGAGAAAACATGAATTCTTTTCTTGCGCTACTTTAATCTTTCGAACTGTGGTGGGTTGCTTTATGTTCCCCTAAAGAAGAAACTAACAAAAAATGTAAATAGGAGTGTATAAGGCTAAAACTTTTTTTTTCTCGCTCACCTCACAGTCCTAGGAAGGCTCATTTCATTGGTGTAAGGGTGTCAAAAATGTGTATTTTTTACAAAGCTATTATTTTTTGAATATTTTGTAAATTTATATAAGATTGAATGCAGTTTCGAAGCACAATAGTCTATCATATTTGAAAACAAATATGTTGAAAATAAATATGGTCAATTACGGGCTTCATACCTTACACGGATGTAATATTATTACCACTAGAGAAATAAATAGTTCAGAATGATGAAAAGGTCCATAATAAATGCACCAAAGAGTGCATCAGGGAAATGACACATTACTTCTGTCACGCCTACATAATTTGCAGGCAATTAGCAAGGAATGAAGATGAAGGAACGAAGGAAGGAAGGAGCAGGAGAGAAAGGAAAGGCAGGGATGTTAAACAGTCCAGAAAAACTGGGATGCTACCCTACAATAGGGAAAGGGATGGGGAAGTTTTAAATATAGAGAAAGAGATTGTAGAGGAGCACGCACGCACGGAGCCCACATCTCATAGTGATATCACCATTCTTCTATAAAGAGCCATATTTGTGAAACCCTCTTACCCTCCCATTCCAATTTTTAAGAATTTTGGTCTACATCAATTTAAGGAGGTGATCACGAGAGCGCCCAAATATAGGCGGCTGGTGAGATAGATAGATAGATAGATAGATAGATAGATAGATAGATAGATAGATAGATAGATAGATAGATAGATAGATAGATAGATAGATAGATAGATAGATAGATAGATAGATAGATAGATAGATAGATAGATAGATAGATAGATCACGTTTTCGTGTGTCGTGCACGAGAAATGCTTAATTTGCGCAATCCTAATATTGATTGAGCGCCGCACCGGTGTCGCAAGCCACCGAGAAGACACTGTGAAGAAATTTAAAAAAAAGATTATTATGTGGTAATGTTCTTTTCGGAAAGTGGTCTGCCATCTCGTTTGTCCTGCGCATTGCGTAGAATGTTGAGTTGGCTCACAAAACGATCACAGAAACACAGTAGATGTTCTATCGTTTCGTCACTGTTGCACCAGTTACATCTGAACGTGTCGGCCATTTGTATGCCAAAAGAGTACGCCTTCGCGAAAGCTACTCCTAACCACAGGCTGCGCCGTAAAGTTGCGTCATGGTGGGAGAGGTGCGATGGTACTTTAAACTTCCTCGATGGGTCTTGTTTATGTAGCCGACAGTTCCCGACACTGGGGTTACTCAACCAAGTCTACAACATTGTGTCAGCGACCGAGCGAGGGGTCCTTGCAGCGGCTGTTCTCCAAAATGCTATTGGGGATGTCTGGGCGTCCTCGTGGGCGGACCGGGCAGCATCATCAGTGAGGTCGTTAGTGCCAAAATGACCGTCCAGACATTCGAACACAACGTCATGTCCCTTCGGTTGAACTTGGTGAAGGGCTCCTCTCGTTTCGTTTACTAACTGATTGTGTGCCCTTCGTCGTAACGCTGACTGCAAACTCTGAAGGGATGCTTTAGAAGTGCTAAAGGCAGGCCACTTTTGAAGCTGGGCTTCCGCGATATAACAGATAGCAGCACGTGAGGCGGCAAGCTCCGCTGTCATTGACGTCGTCTTGTAGGAGCCCTGAACTTTATTGTCACTTTGCACGCCAGGATAACAGCACCTGTGGAGCTGTCGATTGGGACCGATCCATGGACGTGAATGTGGTTTTTTTTGGCGGTATTCGTCGTTGAGTAGTGACAATGTCGCCTGCCGTAGGGCCACTTTTAAATGACGGATCTTCTGCGTAATTCCCGCAGTTGTGAGGCGTACCTCTGGTTGCTGTAGGCACCAGCGAGGCGATAGTGGTCTTCCTACTGGAGTAAAGTCCGACGGAACGCATTCTCTATGAGTAGAAACAATCTTTGAAAACGTGGCTTGCGGTCTTTGTAGTGGCGACGCAGCAATATGACAATTGGGAACTCGGCAGAGATGTCTAATGTGTGTGCTCTCGAATTGCCGGTGGTGACGTATGTTGGATTCAGAGGCTCTCTAGTTATCATAAATATCTCGTGTTGAGATAAATTTGCGGGAAGGTGTATGTTCTATTTGTAAAAGCAAGAAAGCAAGCTGTCTCACCATTCTGTGAGGAAAGTCGGGTACTATCGACAAAGAGCAACAGTGCCTACTTCGAACTGAACCAATGAGCTATTACACGGACAAGTTGCGTTCGCTTTTGTGTTCATTAGGTTGTCATGCGTTATTATTCGAAGATCTCACTCACTCAGGTCCACCTGGCATAAGCAACACGCCTGGCGTAGGCCCTGATTACTCTCTGCGGCTGCGCGTGGCGATAATGTGTGGTCGTCAGAACGGCTTCGACAGCGGCAGCAAATCGATGTAGCCGGGCAAAAGTGCCACTAAAGCTAATTGGCCGTAGTTGGAGAACTAGCGTTGGAAAATAATCATTGGGCACCTCCAATCAAGTTTATATCGGCTGGCTCAATTACACGATAGTGATAGTTCCTGGCTGTTCCTAGGACATGAACTACTTACATCTTCTTTCATAGTATATCTGTCTGCAACATGCTGCAAAAAAATTCACATGGGAAACCGCAATATGTTGTTAGTTGCTTCCCTGCATTCTACTTAGGGCACTGAACCATGCGATTGTGAGACTTTGAGTCAAAGTTTGATGAATATCCTTCTGTGCTGCTGTTGGCTTGAACAATATTATTTTCGTACGAATACGGACAGTTTAATACACAAAACCTAGATTCTCCTACATTGGCTACAACTACCATTGTACCATAAACAGGACAATTTAAACAACACTTAAACAGTAGGTATGCTGCAGTGCCTTTCCTACTTGCATATGCGAAGAGCGCATACATACCATAAACAATGTATTCTGTATGAATACTGATATATATATGAATTTTACAAAATGCATAAGATGCGTAATTGATTTATTCCGATCTGATAAGCATCGCATAATATTGTTGCACTAGACTGCTAGTTTAGTGCAACGAAAGCGTATTTGTGCGAAATCATTGCACACAAGTCATCCTGAACAGTAATACAATAATAATATCTAGGGTTTAACGTCTCAATACCACGATATGATTATGAGAGACGCCGTAGTGGAGGGCTACGGAAATTTAGACGACCTGGGGTTCTTTAACGTGCACCTAAATCTAAGTACACGGGCCTCAAGCATTTTCGGAACAGTAGTACAAACGGCAAACATCAGGTACATTTCTTATCAGCATTGCCCCTGACAAGAAATAGGATGCAGTAACTCTAATTGTTTTAAACAAAATATTGGCAATTGTCCAGCGTCCTTCTATTTATCTTCGGAAATAAAAAGACACCGCCGAGGCAATTACCGTAATGACTTTCGAAGTATTGATTAATCTTCAGAACCGACTTCATGCGTACGATTGAAAAGAGGAACAATCATCGGAAGTTGAGATTTCGCGAGAACAGATGCGGGCATTTCTTCATGCAAGAGAAATAAAAAAACTCGTGCAGCTGGCGTCTGCCCAGCAATCATAAATCAACGATGTTTTTTCTAGCAGGGCTAGTCTCTTCTAGCAGGCTAGTCTTTTCATTTAAACTATATGATCCGCGTGCGTACACAAACCGCCTTATATTGCTCATATCAGACCATTCAAAGAGCGAAATTGATTAAGGAAGATTCACTTTGTCTCTATTAAGCAAGATATCTTATTTCTGGTATACCCAGTAATTTCGTCCATTATCCGAAAAATAAGATATTTTTGTCAATGAAGACATGTATTAAAAACAGATGCCACTTAATAAGAAGTTTAGGCAGAAGACACAAGGACCGTCTTGTTATCTTATTTAGTCGTGCTGCTTCATAATAATGCATCCGTGCCAATTACCCTATGCACAATCGTCAGTAGTACTACTTGTAAGCGAAGATCTAAAAAGTTAACTCGGCGCGCTTGTTAATTGGTGGTCCTTCTAATCATTTCCCAATTGTTTCGCAAAGCCTTATGAAAAGTCTGACTAAGTGTATTTGCAACCGAGTTTTTTCTGCGATCTGCCGATTATACGTGAATTTCAACTTTCACGTGGTGAAATATACTACTTGTATAGTTTGCGAAAGGCATTACGTGATATACATGCATTATGTGGGCGCAATAGATCTGCATGGTTAATTCAAGCAGGTTTAGTGTGGAAGAGCATAAAGGGCCTTCGATCATATAAAGATGAGACAGTCTATGACAACAAAGGTAGAACAAATATAATTCCACCGTATATCTACGCTCATAGTTTTCTTTGAACAGTCAAATTTGATCTCACCTTTCTGTATGCACACATATCTTGATTCAAAAACGTGCTGTAAACGTTGATTTTTCGTCATATTGTCACGGGGTCGTGACGTCTGACGAAAGGAACAGTCGGTGGCTTCAACACTAAACATTTTATATGGCGGAACCTGAGTTCTGATTACGAAACGTCACTCTACAAGCTCTACAAGCAATATGCACCGTGCATACGCTAGGAGCCGCCACAGTCGCGCGCTGCCTGCAGCGCCAAAACAGCCACGGGAGCAGATTTGGCGGGATAAGGGAGTAGACGACGCAAGCGGCGGCCAGCCACTGCGCCGAGCTTTGGTGCTTCTCTTGAGGCGTTTTCGTTCCCGTTTACTTTCAAAAGACAGTAAATTGCTAGCAGCCGTGAGGGAACCGTAGTGTTAGCACGTGAGCTTTTTTTTCGCCAGACTTCATGCACCCTCAGGCGAACGCGGCCACATCAAATTCTTGGCGCAAACGACAACGGAGGCGACGAGCCCGTTTAGCGAAACTGCGCGCGTGTAGCGCGGGCCGCTTCGCTCACTAAACCCTCAGGCTAACGTGGCAGCAAACTAGGCGGCAGCTTGAAGCAGATGACCGCAGCGATTGCACTGTCACGGCCGCTGCACGGGTGCTATCGCAGAGCGATGCCTTATGCGTTACGCAGTACTATTCTTATCGTTCAACACTCGCGGCTGGCTGATCGCGTTGATAACGTGTACGGACCGTCGCTCTGACCACTGTCCAAGCGCGAAAAGCACGAAAAGCATTCGGCATCGGAAAAGGCGTCGTTCCGCGATTGATCCCCTGTGAGAGCGGCTGAGAACATACTCCCAAATCTGAGCTTGTTGTCGCTATAGGCGCCTTCATGAGTTGCGTCCGCGCGGAACCTGTACACGTTATGTCGAGAAGGTCCTCAGTCTATGGCAGTAGCTTCCGCAGGTAGGAAGTAATGAAAACAGTAGCGAGAAAAAAAATTACGCAACCCAAATGTTTTTTTTCAGCAATCTTCTTTTTGTGAACGCCTAAATAATCTCCACAGAGTAGTCGGACTTAGCCATGGGCCACGCCCATTGCGTGCAATGAACAGCTATACCATGTCGAAACGTTTATACGTACTGAACAGCACCGCATTCATTGTCTCACTTCTGCGCTGTTTTCATGAATGAGTTTGCAGAATTGCTGACGGTTTCTTGCTTTGTGACCAAGATTTTGTCTGCCTAAATGCTTTGTGCTTTGATAACTAATGTATTGGCAACACTGGTTGTCGAAATTAAGGATAACGTCTGTCTGGTGCCAACCACCAGTGACCCCTGTTCAGGACGAGGGAAAGCACTTTAGGAAATTGCCAAAAAATATAATAAATTGGACAGCTTCGGCCACTTATGGGTTAATCGTGCAGCACCGCACGTTTTGTGGCTGCTGAAATGCTGAGATAAAGGTCGAGACGATACAGGAAGACAGTTACCTGCGAAGCCGCAAACGTGCTAGCGGGAAGCGAAACAAACGGCTCGGAAATGGCTGAGATAACTCTTTACGAATGTTATTTAGGCACAGTGTGCGTCGAATGGGGAAGATGGTTAGAGTATCCAATGCACGTAATGGAAGGGGAAGCAGGCAGAGAGAAAGCACCTTCCATGATAGTGCGCCTACCGATTGTGGCATTTAGTTACAAATTAAGCCTGCCTGTGGCTACATACATATGGTTTGTTTTATGTGCAAGGCGAGTTTTGGAAATTAACGCACCTTAAATCATGTGCTCGCGGTGTCTTTCGTGCTCCTGATTAGCGAATAATGACTGAGTAAGTTGTTGTTATAGGCTGCAAGCTGTGTACGCGTTAGCCCTTTAGAGGGCGGCAGCCGCCCACCTTCGCAAACGCTATAGACGAATAAAATATGAGAATACATTTTTCTTGAAGACAAGCCGCCATAGCAAAGTGTCGCAGCAGCAAAATAACACAAATTGTATACCTACGCACAATGCAAGCTGATAATTACCACCAATGGCACTGAATTGAGCACACACAGCACGGGTAATTTGGCCCGTTATAACTCGTGAACGAAAAAAATGCGAATATATAATAGTGAAAACATGTTTTGACTGACATAAGCACTCTTCGATAAAAAAATGTCAGAATTCAGACCGCAGTTTTTTTTTTGAAAAGGAGCTTTTTTGAAAAAAAGCTAGCTTCTTTAACTATTTTTTTCTTCTTTTTCCCTGACTATAGGAAAACTATCTTCAGCAGAAATGTTGCAAAGGCTGCTTTTTATAATTGACACAGTTGGGAAGTTTTTCTGTGAAATAGGAAACGTGGCAAGGCTCATCACACTTAGCAAGCTCTTTTTATTTGGGCCATGTTTGCCATTTTTTTTACATTTTTCCCTTTTGAGGAGAACTTAAAACACATGGATGTAATTTACAGTATTGCGTATTAAAACCAGCAGGGAACATTTTCCACACAACGTTTTATAGTTCACGTTAATTCGGCAGTAAAATCTGAAAACACTGCGACATCCGAAAATACTGCCGCTTTGAAATATTTTTTTCGCACGCTGGGAGCATTTTTTGGAAATAATATTTTGGGATCCGTGCATTCTGAATGAGCCCACATAATATATAAAAATCCCAGACAAAACAAAAATATTGTCCGGACACGCATGTTCGATCTCTCGCATAATTACCCAGGAGGCGATCACGAGAGTGCCCAGACATAGGCGGCTAGATAGATAGATAGATAGATAGATAGATAGATAGATAGATAGATAGATAGATAGATAGATAGATAGATAGATAGATAGATAGATAGATAGATAGATAGATAGATAGATAGATAGATAGCGAAGCCCCATAACTACTCCTCGTACTAGTGGTATTTGTTAATGTTTTTACATCGACAGATTTCCTATGCCATAGAAATAAATTAATTATTGGAATGTTAAATAATTTCAGATTCTAAAGATTGATATAACTAAAGCACCGCACAACTTGATAGTGTTCTTTCTTCTGTTGGAACAAAAAGGAAAATAATTGTTTACTTGAAAGAGAACGATGCCACTTACTGTTATTATATTTTAGTAGGGCACCTGCCAGCGTAATTTATGGTTTATATTTTTGTAGCACAACTACTTCCTTCATTTTGCCATGTTGTGCCTTTGACAAGCATTTAATGGTTGTTTGAATTATTATTTGAGATTTCAAAGCAGCCTTTTCTCAACAATGAACCGGAACAATCAATAACGGCAGCCCCAAACGGCCTCAAGGGAAAGGCACTTGGTTGAAATTAAAAGCATCGGCCGCATCCATTTCTCTTACTCGCACCGATAATGAAAAGCAAATGGTCATAACTTTTATAAGATATCAAAGGGAAGGGCAGATTTTAATTATGAAGGATCCCCGAGTCGTTTTTCCAAGGGGTGAGGTTGATGCCCGTGGGAGCTAAGTATGTTTGCAAACTGCAGGAGCAGCATGGGCATATATTGATTGCGTGGTCCTTTGGGCGTGTCGTTCACATGCACGGTTCGAAGAAAAAGAAGCAGTTTGACAAAAAAGCGTGTAATGACTTTTCAATCCGTACAGTTGATGCTTTGTGAGGTATCACTGAAGTCTGTTTAATCGTATTGGAACAACTTCATGAAATAAATCTTTAAGAAAGTCACATAAACATGACGCAAAGTACACGGGGGCAGAAATTATTTTTTTTTTCTGGGAAGCACACCCATTTTCAAATAACACAAATACGATAGAAATTATGCTTTTTTATCTGTCTTTTAATATCGCAGATCTTTGTCAGCATTGTACTGGTATGAATAGTTCTATCAACTATATACGTTTTACGTGCGGCTTTCAAAAATAAGCACCCCATTTTACAGTTATTAATTATTTATTTACATATAATATTGCACGTTTCGACACGGCGGCCAAGGTAGGTGAGCATACTGATACAACGAGGGCGTGCAATGGGACACAGCATGTTTGAGAGTACAATTAAGTACATACCGAGAAATGAAATACTGTACATGTGCTTGAGAATGTGTCGTATGCGTTTAAATGGTAATTATGTCTAATGCAACATTAGTATATACAGCCTAGCAGTCAAGGTTAGTTCCATATAATAAAACGTTAAAAATTCATGTGGACAGATTAAGAACGCTATTGGCATAAACGTGAAACGTTTTTTTTTCTCGTTAGTGCTTATTATTCTCTATCACGCCACAAAACGTTGATGGTGATTCAATATTTCCGATTATCCGCTCAAGGCTGTTCAACTCCTTAACGACGTTAAAAAAAGGAATATCTAAATGTGTCAGAGTCGCGCAAAATATTCAGCTAGCATTTTCATCTGTTTGATATGAGATACCCGGGATATAGAGAAAACGGTTTACATTGAAGAAACAATGTTACAACGGTTCTCCAGAAGGCTACGTGCTCAGTGATAGATGCTCAGTGGACGAGTCAGTGCATTTATATTCTTTATGAATAACCCGCGTCGCTTTCCTATGAACTTTTTAAGTGCACTTCATCAAGAAGCGTTTGTTACAAAATAGCGTGTTTATGCTAAAGAGATCAGATATCCTCAAACAGTTGCTGTCGCCGGAGCCCGCGTTTCGTCAAATGTCGAATTTTCAAATATCTAAACAATGGATACGTTTGAATGAAAAAAAAACAAACGCACATATTATTCACTGGCGGCCTATTGGCTCCTTAAATATTTTATGCCACATTATGCTCTGGTAGGCAGTACTCAGAGCGGGGACATCTACGTCCAAGCAAGCCTGAACGGTGTCCCTTGGAGGCTCACATGTTCGTAATGTCCTGGGCATGGGATGCATCACAGAGAAAGCATACGCGAGGTCCCTAGACGAGATGAGCCCATGCGCATTCTCAGACGAATGTCGTGGCATGTCGCCTGTCTGGTCGTACCCGAAAACGAACCCAAGAGGCATGGAAGCCGTCAGCGAATGGTTGGATCGGTAGTTGCACCGTAGTAGCGACATGGAGTCCATGATCGGGGAAGCGAAATGGTGCCACCGGCTGTCACCTTTGCGCCATCTCGGCAGCGCCTGTCTTGAATAATGGCGCGCATTAATATATCATTAGCTGGAAAAGTTGGCGAATGTATCTCATCAACTCGTTGCGGTTTACTCAACCGAGGTACGCAACGCGCGTTAAATAACGAGGTTGGTCATTGTGCTAAACGTATCCAAACTATTTCGCAATAATGACATACTGTACCTGAGTAATTACCATGAATAAATGATTGAACTAAGAAGGAATACGTGCGTCTATAACATAGAGAACATTTTCCTACGAATAAATTTTCTTGCTGAGTACACCGTCCATTTCTAACATGTTGCTTAGTCAGGCCTGTTGCATGTCAGTGCTTGATTTTCTGTTAGTCGTCCTTCCATGTTAAGTTGACCAGTAGTGTTCATACATTGCAGCTTCATTTTCTTAACAAGATTACATAATTAGAAATGGATATCAGCGGGTGGAAAGCCCAAACTCAGCATATCAACTATAACTCGTCTTTTACGAGAGGCATTTAGTCGAAAAATGTCGAAACTTGTCAGGCCGAATACGTTATTCCTTCTATGTGTGATTTCACGCAATGTTTTTGTGCGTGAACAACCCTCTGAGCTAGGCAATATTAGAAGAAGCGAAATACGCTACACAACTGCTGTGTGGTTATTGTTTGTTCTCACTCCTACATTAGCAGAAGTAGAAAATCATAGGTTATGTACGGCTAAGTATGCATTAAACAAATGCCATTTATCGATATGACATCAAAGAATTCCATTACTTTAAAAACAACTTATGAAACGGCAGGTAATACGCAATATTATTGATTTTGCTGAGTTATCAAGTCGTTATCAAGTCGTTTGTTAACAAATTATATTTTTATTTTTGCAGGGTGCAAATTTGGGAGAGTTGGTACATAGCTTAACGAAATATATGTGGTGCAACTGGGAACAATGAAGAAAAACGAGGAGATGAAGACGAAGTGAGGATCGCTGGGCGTGAGCTCTCTTGCGCTGCAGTTTTCGCTAATTTGGTGAGTTTTCTTGCTCGTCTTCTGTGTCTTGCTGCCAAGATTCGGCCACCACCTTCGCGGTGCACCAGGCGCCACGTCTCCCAGGCACCGAAGCCTTACCTTCGGCTGTCTCGACGCCCAAAAGCGTCGGCTACGGGTGGCGGCCATTCCTCTCAGCGCCCATCTGATGAGAACGAAGTGATGAATGCGTCAGAACAGCAAGATAATCCTGTGTTTCGCGACCCTGATGACAACTCTGACGGCCCTTCGACGACACCCAACGTCGATGATGAGTGTGTTACCCCGAAGAAGGCGGGAACTGACAATCAAGAAGATTACAGTGATGCAACGATTATTGACTCAGCAGAAATGAACTGTGACATGGAAGCAGAAGACAGGCCTTTCACAACAGTCACGTACAAGAAAGCGCGACCAGCCAGGATACCCATAATTTTCAAGTTAACGGACCCTGGCGCCTCATTCTGGAAAGTAAATCCGAACAAACTGGCCAGTGAAGTGGTAACCGCTGCTAAAGAAAAAGTGCAGTCGTTCCGTGTCAACAGAGATGGCAACTTCTCCGTAAGTGTCTCTACAGTTGCTGCATCATCCAGACTCCTTGAGTTAACGCATGTTGCTGGTCTTGAAGTAGCACCGTATGTACCGCAGTCGTATGTGAAGAACGTAGGAAAGATTAGACAAGTGCCTATACAATACAGTGAAGATCAACTGCTTGAATATTTAAGAGACAGTGGTGTAATCTCAGTCAAGAGACAAACTAAATGGCTCCGTCGTCAAGATGGTTCAGCGGAGCCACACTTACTCGGTAGTGTCATTCTTGAGTTCTCACCCGACAAGCCATTGCCACCTCGCATTCTGCTAGGATTCACGAGTCATCCAGTGGAAGAGTACCTACAGCCCGCTACACGCTGTTACAACTGTCAACGATATGGCCATGTCGCGAAATCGTGTCATGGACAACTTCGATGCAAAATCTGTGCCGGAGCGCATATTTACAAAGACTGTACATCGAGGAATCATCCAAAATGTGCCAACTGCAATGGAGACCACGTAGCGTCATATGCTGGTTGTCCAAAACATCAGGCGGCTTCTCAACTTAAGCGACAAGAAATTCTGCTTGGAAGAACTCCGAAGAAGGGATCACCTTTTCCGAATCCTGAAACGGTGCACCCACCCCCCGTGACTTCAACATCACAGAAGAGTACATCGTTATCATATGCGATGGTAGCCAAACGTACTTCAGCTCCGAATAGCAAAAGTGCAGCCAAAGTGGACCATAGAGGACAATTACCAAGTGTTCACAGGCTGACAAGCGACAACAGGACAGCGAACCCTTCAGCAAGTCAGGATCACCATGAGTCTGCACCTTTCTCATCTTCAAAGCCAAGGACACAAGAATCACGTGCATCGAAAGCAAGCGATGTCGATATGGTTATGTCGATGCTCTTCATTGCTTTGAAGGCAATTCTGCGAGAATTTCCTCAGGCCAATAGTCTTCCAGAGGTGAGCGCCGTTCTTTCATTAGAGCCTCTAGTGGTACAACAAAAAATTGTTGTATAGCACAATGGCTCTTCAAATGGACAACTATTTCCGCAACACTGCTGTGTTTCAGTGGAATGCTAATGGCCTCAGGTCTAAAAGCGCGGACTTTAGGAAGCTGGTTGCACAATACAGCTTCCCCGTTTTGTGTTTAAATGAAACCAATGTAAGCCCTGACTTTAGAATTTCTAATTATGTGACATATTCATCAACGAGAAATTCAGGCTTGAGCAGGGCCTTGTTATGTGTGCGGCGCGACATACCTTCTTGTCTGTTATACTCATCAGACTCGGACGTGCCAGAATATGTAGGCTGCAAAATTCAATTTAGAAAACTTACCGTAACAGTAATTTGTGTTTATTTGCAACCATCGACACGTATCACCGAGTCCTCCCTTCTCCACTTTTTGGCAAAAGCGCAGGGACCAGTGCTCATCTGTGGAGATTTTAATGCCCACAATACCACGTGGGGCAGTACTCACACTGATTCCCGTGGGAGATCACTTGAAAAAGCAATTGATAGATGTGGTCTTGTCATACTGAATGACGGATCAGTAACGTTTTTAAGGGGTTATAGGTATGCCAGCTGTCTAGACTTGGCTATAGCCTCTCCTGACATTGCACGAGATATGAGCTGGTGTGCAGACCTCGAAACACGACGGAGCGATCATTATCCAGTTCTCATGCAACACCCACGAATGCAAGTGCCAACAAAAACATTCACCACAAAACTAACAAACTGGAAACTATTTCGTGAATGTACTGGACGGGACTTGGAAGGAGTCGATGAATTGGATAAATTTATGTCCTGCATTCGAAACAGCTACTCCAGTGCGACAAG
Organism: Rhipicephalus appendiculatus; assembly: GCA_030522465.1. Taxonomy (NCBI): domain Eukaryota; kingdom Metazoa; phylum Arthropoda; class Arachnida; order Ixodida; family Ixodidae; genus Rhipicephalus; species Rhipicephalus appendiculatus. The sequence continues at coordinate 53,868 of JALIZH010030331.1, read as the reverse complement.
GTTTATAGCCGTACCAGAGGGCCACTCCAGTGTAGATGCAGACTATGAACGCCTTCGAGCAATTAGACGACGAGCAGACCGTCGATATCGCCGCTCTGGAAGGCTGGAAGATTACAAGGAGAGCCAGGCCACACACGTCAAATCTAACCGGCACATGCAAAAGTTGGGTCAGAAAAAATGGCGCGATTTCTGCACCTCACTGACCCCATTTACCCCGCTTCCAAAAAATATGGCAAGTAGTCACTGCTCTAAGCCATCCAGTATCTCAGCGAAGCCCGTTCAGAGCACTGGCCGCATCTCTTGGATTATCCGAACGTGCTGTTGCTAATGAGTTTTGTTCAATTCTTACTGGAATCGGACAACTTATTCACAACACTGCTACACTGCCTAATTCTCTAGAGAAGCAAATCCAAGATGCTTGCGAATTATCCCATGCTCAACTGGATAGCAAGTATTCTCTACTAGAGCTACGTACTGCTTTATCACTCTCCCGTGTAAGAACAGCAACTGGTCCAGACAATGTGTCGTACAGCGTTCTAAAAAATCTAGGCCCAAACGGCACGGCAGTTCTTCTAGGGATATATAACAACATGTGGACGAACGCGTATGTTCCGTCGTGTTGGAAAATTGCAAAAGTTGTACCACTGCTAAATCACCGCTATCCCTAGACTCATTTCGCCGTCAGCCTCACTAGCTGCGTATCTAAGGTCATGGAAAAAATGATTGACATAAGGTTGCAGTGGTGGATTGAAGCTAAAAATACACTTCCAGAACAGATGGCTGGCTTCAGGCGACGGCGATGCACTATGGACTGTGTCTTCGACCTGGTTACATTTGTGGAACATGAGACGAACTGTGGGAACATCGCTGTTGCCGCGTTCGTAGATATAAGAAAGGCGTTCGACTCTGTCAGTCACCTATATGTACTGTACGGACTTACCTCACTAGGGGTCCATGGCCGTATTCTTAAATGGATCGCCAACTTCTTATATGACTGACAGATATACATTTCTACCAATGACGGAGACAGTGATATTTTCAACGTGAGCAGAGGTGTACCCCAAGGAAGCGTCCTAAGCCCGCTACTCTTCAACGCTGCAATGGCAGGTCTTCCAGATGTGCTGCCAGAAGCCTTGAACATATCCATGTATGCAGATGACATATGCATATGGACGTCTCACAAATCTCTTGAAGTCATCGAGCATCGGCTTCAGCAAGGCCTAAATGCAATAAGCCATTACCTCAAGGAGCGAGGCATGCAGATTTCTCACGCCAAATCTGTAGTTATGCCGTTCACGAGAAAGAAAGTGAAAAACTTGAAACTTTTTGTGGACGGCCAGAGAATCGAAATCGCACGAAAGCATCGCTTCCTTGGTGTTACCTTAGACCGCCAACTCAGTTGGAGTCAACATATAGCGGACCTTGAAACCCAAGTGAACAGCACCATAAATGTTCTTCGTCGCATAGCGGGAACGAAATGGGGCGGAACATCGGCATCACTACTTCACGTCCATTGCACTCTTATCCGGCAGAAGATCGCCTACTCCGCACCAGTTTGCCACAACATATCTCAGACGTCTCTACATCGACTTCAGCTGCTACAAGCACGAAGCCTACGTGTATGTCTGGGGGGTTCCACAGGCCACATCAAGTTCTCTGACATTAGCAGAGGCATGAGAACCCAACTTTATAGTGATCCGAAGTGTGGAGACCTGTCGGCACCTCTTCCGCCTAGTCACGCAACACCCTTCCCATCCACTTATATCAAAAATTGTGAACCGTGCCGGAACGCAAATACACCATGTGTACCAACAATACATCTCACAGCTTCCTGCGTCGACACATTGGCCACCGGACTTGAACTACCCGCCGTGGTTGCTAGAGATACCAACTATTCAAACGTCAATAGAAGGACTTCGCAGTAAACATGACGTACCAACCGTTGCCGCACTGCAGTTGGCCTCACATCACCTGTTTGACAGGTACCAAGGCTACACTCACGTGTACACTGATGAATCCGTCACCAAAGAGACTGCGACATCAGCGTTCATCATTCCGGAGCTACATGAAGAATATGCATGTCGGTTGGGTCACCTCTCCTCTTCAACAACATCGGAGCTTGTAGCCATTTTGCAAGCAATCAGCTTTAATAAACTGTCAACGACGCCAAGAAGGTGGGTGGTAATCACCGACTCCCTGGCGGCCCTTGCGTGCGTGGAAAATGCTACTTCAGGAAAAATATACACGTATAGTATATGCTATCTTGAAGGAGCTTTCAGAAGCTACGAAGTCAGATCACTGCGTGGCATTTCAGTGGGTTCCCAGTCACTGCGGAATCAAGGGAAATGAAATGGCAGATGAGTTGGCGAAAGCCGCTCATCATTATACACAAACCCGCCTCATACCTATCTCACAATGCGACATAAACGGGATCTTACGAAGAACGAAACGCGAATTATGCTTAACCACCTGGTTTTCAGACAACACAAAGGAATCGATCTTGTACGCTGTTGACCCCAATCTTGAGTGCCAATTAGACCCTCAGCTCCCAAGACGTATCGACACGCTCATACACCGCCTCAGGCTAGGAACTGCTTACACAAAGCACTTCTTACTTCGGATACAACGTGCAACATCGTCAACATGTTCATGCGGCCACGATGACGAGGATGTGTATCATCTATTGCTCGACTGCCCCAGACACGACACACACAGACGGCGACTCCAACAGGAACTCCACACGCTAGACTCGGAACGAGCGTTTTCGTTGGGGAAAATACTAGGCCCATGGCCGCCAAGGATAAGCCGAAAAGTGATGAAAGCGCTCCAACGTTTTTTTGAGGACACAAAGATTTGCGATGAGCATTGAAAGTGTGCACCGCGATTATGTGTTTTCTCTACCTAAATGAGACTTTTCGAACTTACCGATGTAAGAATGTATATATGTATATATATTTTGTTTCTTTTTTTTCGCAATAGCCAAGTGGAAAGGGGTAGCCGTCACCAAGCAATGGTGACAACAACTCCTTCATTTATTTTTCTATTTCAATAAAAAAAAGAGAAAGGATAAGGCTTCAGGACAGTACGTGACAGAGCATCCAGGATAGGGGTATAGGGCTCGCCCCATATGTGGTCTTCAGTCGTACGTCTTCCTTTGTCAGTTTCCCCCCCAATTATTTCATTACCTTTTACTTGGCGAGTAATATGTTTTCGAGCACAACAAAAGCGCAATTCATTTTTCAGATCGTATTGTTTATAAAATCTATAATCTGGCTACGGGACATGGCTTATTGAATAGATGGTAAGGGAGCCTCAGGAATAAATCCTGCGCTTTTTACTGTAAACCTGAAAAGGCCCCTCATTGCGTCACATAAAGAACTGTAGTTCGACACTAGTTGTTGCGTGCCCAATGAAGAGCATTGCATCAGGATAATTCTTCAAATTGATTCATTAGAAGCTGCACAAATCAATATTTTGAAGCGGCGCCCCGTGTAGCCTTCGCACGCCAAATTACTTCCCTGATGTCGTCGGTATTGGAGCCGAAGGATCACATGCCGCAGGCACATCAATGCGTCATGCGGGTGCATTGTCGCGTGCGCATGGCGTGCCCTAGCCAGCGCGTGCGTGCGAGTGGTGTTACACTGTTTAAGCGTTCTCCATAGCGTATGAACGCCTGCTTCTGCTTTATGAATCCCTTTGGGCGCGCACAATTGGAGAGACTGGCACGGATCACGGATTGTTATCCCGATACACCACGTCGCACCGCTGTAACTATACTGTCAGAAACGATGCACCAAGACGTTCCAAGTGTCGTCAGGGCTAGCGCCTGAACGACGCGGAAAACGCGAGAACAAGAAGGCATGCGAAACCGAGATAGGTAATTCTCGAACCACGCTGTGATTCGAAATAAAAAATGAATAAACACGGGCACACATTTCATTGTGTGTTTTATTATTTCTCTCAACTTTCCTTCATCTATTCAAGAAACAGATTACACATATTAGAGATGTCACCGCGAATAATTATGGGAGTATGACGTGCTGCTGGGAGCGCCGTCAGAGCACCGATGTCTACGCAGAGGAGCGACGTCCGCGAACAGGTAACAACATAGGGCCACTCATTGTTGTACGTCATCCCCTTCATGTAGGGGGTCGCGCACCCGAGAAGGGCAAGCGGTGTTCTGTTTGAAACTGCACCTCTTTCCACGGTGCGTATAGCGTTGAAAAACTTGGCATAAGTTATCGCAAGCGCCCAGTATATGCATTCTACTTGTCAGCTCAAATAGCGTAGACCGGGGGAGGGGCCCCTTAAAGTGAAAGTGTAATAGACATGATCAATCTGACTTTCGTGCCGCATGCTAAACCATTGCTGCCTACCACAAACAAAACCCACAACTCCAGCCATTGAAACATAGGCTGGAACGTAACATATGCAGCTCCAGCTTCTACTATAGTGGCATGAAGAAAATGTAGAGGCCAGAGAGGCTGCAGTAGCCACTGACGGCAAGTTTACATAAATTTTAACGTACAAACGTTAAGAATAAAGAAATCGACCAAGGAGAGAGAAAGAAAGCAATTTTATTAAAAATAAACGAACCCCAGTCGGGGTCCACTAAGAAAAAAACCGCCAGGCCTGCGCGGCACTCGCAGCACAGCCACAGCGAAAGTTGGGAGAGCGGCCTTTCTAGAGCCTTTTTTAAACGTTCTTGGGGCAACTACAACAACCGCATTTGCATGGTACCCACTACGCCATAAATCATCATCATTTTTGTGTAGTGGGGAAGCGTCTACTATGCCATTATTCGTCATTCTTCAGAAAAGCGCGGTACCCGCTATACTCTTGTAACGCATTATGTGCACTTTGTTGATGCTACGACTGACGACGATGAAGAATTTCGCCTGAGGCTTTTGTAATGGGTTGGAGCATTGACCGACCCACTCGTTACGCAATTCGATTTGTGTGACGCCTGGTTCTTACTTTACTGTTCTAAAACGCTTAACAATACACGTTAACGCGATTCTTTACCCGACATGAAGCTTGCATAGGGTCAGTTTGCATTGCAGTTTCAAGCAGCGGCGTAGCTCAGTGGTGGAGCGCTGGGCTGCCACGCAGAAGACCCGGGTTCGATTCCCATTCGGTCATAGGGGTTTTTTATTGATTTAGTTTTTGTCTTATTTCGTGGGATATTGGTTACGGACACCGGCGGCGGCGGACACCTACGGCGCAGAAACGACCCTTGTTGTGATCTCATAACAGCTTTCGCTGTAAAAAAAGCAAGGCGTAGCCATCAGACAGGCCTAGTATTTTGAAATGTCCGATTGTGGCTTCATGATGTCTGGGGAGGAGTCCGCCAGCCACTCCTCCAGGTTCGCAGGTCTTAGGTTGGTAGGTACGATTCTGAGGCGCCCGTGGCTGCGCGGCCACCCGGACAATCCCACAAAAACGTGAGCGTTATCCGGGAAGCCCCCCACACGCTACGCAGACAGGAGACCATGAGCGCCTACCTACTCATCTACAAAGCGAGAAAACAAGCAGGCAAACGGAATGCAGAAGGAATGAGAGTAAACAGTAAGAAAAAAGAAACAGCAAAACGAGCTACAACAAGAAGTACACATTTACTGAAGAAAGACAAGTTGCCTCCCAAAGGAAATAGGTTAACAGGGACGCTATAGGTACGCTAACGAACGCTTCGCTCGCTTTCTTGCCCACAGTATTTTCCTCTTAATTTTGCCCTTGTAATCTAGGTTTCATGTACTGCACCGCAGCCGCTCTCGCTCAAGAGTGGCAAGGAAGGCACGGAAAGAAAATGTAACACTCGTATGATCTATTACTCACACTTGCGGCGCTTCACAATAGACCAAAAAAGAACGAAATACAGGGACAGTGCGTTGATAGCTGGAAAGGAGGCAGGTGGTGTGACAACAGAGAATAGGTGCTTCGCTGAGATTGGAAACTAAGACATATAAGAAAAAAAAAAACAGGTCGCCATAAGGAGAAAAGGCAACGCAATGATTGGAGACTCCGGCAAGGATTTCGGCGTGGACCTGATGGGCCACTTGCGCTCCGGGAAGGACTGATGCCTCGCTGTTGTTACTGAAGTTTTCATCTTGCCTCCACGGCATGCGCTGGCCAATTCACTTTTATTATTTTTCGGCACTTTCAGGATGTTTAGTTCGCGTGCCTTCAGGGAACACAACCGAACGTAGGTGACCTTTGCGAAACGGCTCTTTCCTTTTCTATATATTAAGCTTGCTGCTGGTGACAGCGTCGCGCCTGCGACATCATTTCCCCGCCGCGCAACCAGCGAAATACCTATACTTCTTTTCATATTGTGACTTATAGCCTTTTATTTGGCGCAGCAAGCTGCGCTAAATGCTCCGACCAACCGTTGACAAACGACATGTCGCCACCGTTTTTCGCAGATGGTCCCCTGGCTTCACAGTGCTTCCTCTGAAGCCTGGTTGCAGCCTTTGTGGCTCAAAAGCAGGTCCCTTAAATCACGAAAAAAGAACCGCGGTAAGCACGCCTTTTAAGTCACGTGCGTTATTACTGCAATATAAAAAAAGCAAGGTACATATTTCTTTCCATATAAATAATTCGATTCACCTCTCACGAGCGCGTCGGAAGGCTGGATGGTGGGTGTGGTCAATAGCGTGGAAAATGACAGATGCGCGTCATTTGAACACCCATCTCTGAAACATATATTTGATACTTTTCCAAGTTGCTGATGGCTTCATTTACTTGTTATTTACATTATTCAATATTTTGAAGAATGTTTGCAGAGAAACAGCTGTGGGCTTTTCTAAGCTACCTTGAGATAGAAATTAAATGATCACAAGGCTGTTATGTATACCGTGGAGATAAATATAAAAGCGAAGAGAGGTAGAAAATTTAATAAAAATTATGAGCTTGATCGGCTTACCTAAGCGCATGAAAAGTGAAAGGGAAGGATGACGATAATAATGGCAGGAATAAACAAGCTCGTTTTTTGCGTAATATAAGGCAAACGAGATGATAAGTGAATCAGTGTATGGGAATAGGACTGTAAAATAGGTCAGCATTGTTAGGAGCTGCTATCAATGGCCGCAATCCAAGTGTGTTTGTTTTTACGGAAGATTGAGTGCATGCTGACTTCGACAACCATAACTTTGTTCTCACACAAAAGGCAATCTTAATTAATTACTCAAGTGTTTCAAGTGTTGACATGCTACTGTATTTTTAATGAATTCTTTGATAGTGTCCATTGTCCCTCGCTAACTTATCAGAGGACGTGTCTCTGAATATGGGCTCATAGACTACCTGTAGTGTTTAGTAATAGTTACTAATGGTTTAAATAATGGCGAACGTCGGGGTTTGTTCATAACTTATGACTAAAGAAGGGCTCAGGTGTGCTATAATGTTGTCTAAACCACGGTTATTGTCGCCTAGCAATTGCTATTGATGGCTTCGCTAATATCGGTTTGCGTGGGCTCGTGATGCCTTACATCGGCTTGTATTGCCAAATAATGGTTGTTCTCTAGCGCTGGTCAGATAATGGCTTGCATCCACAACTTTTTTCATGTGTTGGCTAAGTAATACAACTATATTACAGCCACTTCCACGCCTATTCATTAAGAGTGAGCAGTGGAACTGGCGAGGGCAGAATGAGTACTTTCAGCATACACTGTAAACGCAAACTAGCCGAATTGGGCGTTTTAAGGGCTTAATACTACCTTCACTTGGGACCGTACTCCCTTAGGGAGTATTAAGATCGGTGTAATAAAGTTCTGCGTCCTCAATTTTACTTCCTTGAGAAATTATGGGGATAAAAGGTGGAAGAAAGGAGGTAAATTCACGATCTGACGCCATTTTGTCAAATGGAGTTCAAGGACAGAAAACTCCTATTTCACTTTCTCGGGCATATCTTCCCTTTATTTTATCCGAAGCTATAGTGCCTTCAGTGCTGGTGTGCATGTATGCAACTGCGCGGGCGAAAGAAGTGTTTCTCAAAGTGCTTAATAAATTCATGAACGTGCTAATCAACGATTTCTTCGTCTCGTCGACTGATGCACATTGTTGTAATGCACACTACCGTTGGGCTCGGGTTCACGATGCATTTCGACCACAGAATGACTTCGCTTATGTTGTTTTACCATGAAATCGAAGTTAAACTAAAAGTAGGAGCGTGTACACCCTCGATGTGGCCTATCGGCACCGCATGCACAGTCAGTATACCCTTTTGGATGACGAATTGGGCACAGGCGGTGTGCCTCAACGCACGGAATAAGATCCGGTGTTGAAAAAACCCGGCGAAAAAAAAAAGAAAAAAGAGAAACGAAAGAAAAAACGCGACTCTCCTCAAGCGGCTGCTCTGAAAGGAACGAAGCGCCTTTGACCTTCGAACGGCGGCGATAAGAGCGGAACAACCATCGCACGCATGCGCGCGCGAGGGGAAAAAAGAAAGCAGAAAGAAAGAAACGCGAGAAGTTCCGAAATGACAGCGGGTGCTACCGCAGGCTGGCCCCAGCGGCGTGCGTGAGTGATAGCGAAGCGAAGCCGTCATGGGATAACGTCGGTTTTGTGAAGGACGCCTTTCAACTACCCTGCTATGCGTCGATCATGTGTGCACATTTCATGCCGGCAGCCTTACTGTGTTCTCGTCGCGGGACGTGAAATGTGTGGTTTGACGACAGTGCAACATGCACTGCGTGTGCAATGGTGTGGCAATGGCCAGGTGACTCAAGCGAGCAGCAGCTGAAGGGCGCGCCGCGTTCGCGGCACATTCAGGAACACAAATGGTACGTAATACTTATGTTTCCTCTGTTTGCGCGACCTTGTCGCTTGGGCAGCAGTGGGTGCTCTTCTGCACATTCCGTCGCGTCAAAAGTGCAATGAAAAGCGAAAAAGGAAAGGTCATTAAGCTCACATAACATTACATAGGTCGGCATTTTAAGGGAGTACTCACTCAAACTCACTCACCACAATTTTTTCAGCCTTTGCACTCACTCACGTTCACACTCACGTCCACTCACACTTATGAGTACTCACTCACGTTCACACTCACCTCCACTCACACTCATGAGTACTCACTCACGTTCACACTCACGTCCACTCACACTAATGAGTACTCACTCATACTCAACTCACCACGTTCGAATGAGTGTGAGTGAGTGTGAGTTGAGTGCACTCATGAGTGAGTGTGCCGAGCTCCATAGGTCGGCACCTTAAGGGAGTACTCACTCAAACTCACTCACCACAATTTTTTCAGCCTTCGCACTCACTCACGTTCAAACTCACGTCCACTCACACTCATGAGTACTCACTAACGTTCACACTCACGACCACTCACACTCATGAGTTCTCACTCACGTTCACACTCACGTCCACTCACACGCATGAGTACTCACTCATATGTAGTCATATTTGTAGCGCAATAAACCCCGACGAAGACAAAAATACAGAACACATACACAGGACGGGCGCCAGTCTACTAGCGCCCGTCCTGTGTATGTGTTCTGTATTTTTGTCTTCGTCTGGGTTTATTGCGCTACAAATATGACTACAAGTGACTCAAACCAACTAGCCTGCATCACCGCCTTGACTACTCACTCATACTCAACTCACCACGTTCAAATGAGTGAGTGAGTGTGAGTTGAGTGCACTCATGAGTGAGTGTGCCGAGCTATGCATAACAACGATGTGTGATACGTGTTTCGAATTGGCTGACCGCTTGGCGTGGCCAGCCAACTCAAGCGAGTGCGCCTTAAAACTGAATGTTTGTACGACATAATTTCCTTGCTTGCGATAAAGCATGAATGAAGCAGTGCTTCCAGGGAGTATACACTTTAGCAACAAAAAAAAAAAAAGACAGCTGTTATCATGCGGTCATGTGGTAACACATGCATTAAGGCCAGATTAGTTTTCTATTTATTCTGTTCTCATGCGCAGATTATGAGCAAGTAAGAATACTTTTTGACGAAAATTTTGCATTGTGCACTTTGTCCGTCTCCAACACAAAAAGTTAAATTGCATATCAAGGCGCATTGACATCATGAGCTTGTATACATTTAGCTACAAAGAATAAGTCATGTTAATGACAGATTATGATGGCCATATGATGTGTAAGACATGTGCTTAATTACAGTGTGTTTGCTGAAGCACATGCATTTTATGGTATGGTCACTTCATTTGTCACATATCAGCACTAGAGCTTGCCAAGGTTACATGTTCATATTTATGGAATTTAGGAGATGTGTCACTTGTGCAAGGCTAATTTAATCACATTGATATAAGTCAGTTGAATCTGTTGAACCTCGTTGTTGAATCTCCTTGTTCCTTCCCTCTGGTTATTTTGTTTTACTTTTTGTTGCCATAGTGTTTATGACCAGCACACAGTATTCTGACTGTTGACACAATTTGTGACAAGGTAAACAGGCTGGTACTTTGTCCACGTCTTCTATTGTCGTCATTACAAGTGAACTGAATTTTGCCATGAATCAATACCAAGTCGCCCAATCTTCAGTCCTAAACAGAACAACAGAACAGCTGTGGTTGATGAAGAAGCTAGTGTTCCATGTGTTGTAAGTGATAATAACTGTTGATGCGTAACATCCCAAAGCCACCACACGATTATGAGAGGCGCCGTAGTGGAGGGCTTCAGAAAGATAGACCACCTGGGGCTCTTTAACACGCACCTAAAGCTAAGTACCTGGGCCTCAAGCAGTCACGCCTCCATTGAAATCCGTTTAACTCCAAGGTTAATCATACTAAAATTTGCACCCCTTTACACTACAATGCTAACTTCACTGACAGCTAAAACTACTCGAATGATGGTACACAGGACAAAAGTACACTTCTGGTGCTCTTTCGCATTTCATTACAGTTGTGTACTTTTTGCCCTCTGTACTTTAAGTGAAAAGTTCAGAAGAAACTACTTAGCAGCATCTCACTATTGCAATTGTTTCGTGTTCTGTTTAAAGGTCTGCAATAGTATAGTCAAGTGTGAGTCTTTGCCAAGACATTCATATTTCTGGATATGAAAGCTTAATGGACTTCTTTTCTATTATTTTCAGGAAGACATTTCTGGCAAAGCTGCAAGAGTTGTTCACGCACTTGTTTGTGTACAAGACACTGTATTGTGGGAACACTCCCCTGTGCCTCACTCTACACTAACGAGGACCTGAAGTGTAATGCAAACCACAGAAAGATATACACACTTAGTGCAAAAAAAATTACAAAAATAAAGAACCATGCACTCACAGAATGAGTATGAACGTGACTAAAAACGCCATACACGTGTTAAATTTCAGTTGCTAGTACTGCGTTGTCCTGTTCCCTTCATTTCTATTTCTATGTGTGTAGCTGTTTTGTTTTCACTGTTTAACTATGAACTCAATTCCTGACTGCTTTACAGGCTCTATAGATTCGTGGTCAAATTCTATTCAACCACATGGCATAGCAAGCCCTAGGATCCAATATGCCAAGCCACCAGCCACTACTTGTAGGAAATTTTTAATTTTAGGCATGTGATTGCCTAATTTCAAGTTGACTTTGCAGCCATGGTAGTGGTATTAACTTTCAATGCGGTAATTATGTGCAAGCCATGAAGTGAGGAATTAAAGATGAAGAACTTTTTAGGTTGCTGATGACAGTGGCTGGCATGGGAATATTGTAAACATAGCTGTAGTAATTATGTATAATGGAAGTATTGGTATATTGCAGTTGTGTGATAATGGCGACAAATTCCCAAGTATATTTCTGGAAAACTGCATTCATTTTCAGATATTTGTGAGTAAGTATGTGCAGCCAGCCATATATGAATGCAATGTTATCATTTTGCTGGCATGGCTGAACGCCTTTACAAATTGTGGTAAGTGGATCTACAATCAACACCACAGGTCTATTTTGGACTTTTCTGCAGAACACAGAACTGTATGATGATGTGTGACATGTTTTGATGCCATAGGGCAAACTAATTCAATTAAAATCTACAACATGCCTCCCTGCTTGGTTGCATTTTTCTTAAAAGTAATGCTAGCCTTAATGTACTAGCTTAGTTGCCTTCATGTGCAGGCTGACACCAAGTTCCTTGTAGATCCCATTCTCTGGATTGTGTTTACATACTAGGACTGTGAAGTGCACATGTCAGTGTGCATTATGATGAGATTTGCCACACTACTTTCATGTTGCTTTGCTGTTGTGAATTATATATAGTGCTTGGGCTGTACTGTATACGTTCTTAGTGTTTTGTATTGGGTGTAGGTTCTGTGCAAGAAGATGGAAATATACATATGCTTACACTGACATGAGAACTGGTACTGTTTTGATTCAAATAAAACATTGCGAACACTGTTTTTCTTATCATTCTTATCACAGCTGTTTCGTTGAAGAAGACGGCAATACTACATTTTTTCATTCTTGCTACATCATCTGTGCAAGAGGAGTGCCGCATACACTTGGACTTTCACAAGGGCGAAGTGCATGTGCATTAACTTTTTTATTTAACGGGAGACCTGTCACTGCTAATTTGGGGTGGTTGTACTTAACATTGGGGCATGCTTACGCATTCGCTTTAATGCATTTGTGTGATGTTAAACAATGAAGGTTAATTAGTAAGATTATAGGTAGTCTCCGAGTGTGAAAGCGACTAAATACTGAATTTGAGTTAGAGAATCACTGTGTGCCCCGCGAAAGTGCGAGTTGCGAATAAGTGCTAATTGTGGATGTAGATTATCGTTCAGCTACTCTGAAGGAGCTGCTGCACCTGCGTTTGGCTCGCGAGAGCACGCGCGCAATAAATGCACGTAGTGTAGGCGCGTTACAATGTCCTTGTAACTCGGGCATCTGCATAGGCGTGCACACAGGGGGGGGGGAGTCTGCCCCCCCGTGCATTTACTTAATAGGGAGGATGGGCGCAGCGACGAGCCTTCGTCCCCTCCCCCCCCTTCCCCCTGAAGAGGCACCCTGAGCACGCTTGTGGGCATCTGCGTGAGTAACTTTTATATGCTATGGGAGTCGTAGCTGTGAGCGCGCCGGTGGATGACGAGAACGATGGACACAGGCACGTTCGCGGCTCGCGCTTAGGGGCCGCTGACAGTCAGTCGCGGCAGAGTTTTGAAATGATAAAGATGTGTTGCTCAGTGTTTCGTCCTCGTCTCTGGGGGCTTCCGTGCGGCGGAAGGCACAGACCCCATCAATGGAAACACAGGCGGTCTCGTACAGCTCGGAACACGCCCCTGCCATGGGACGCGTGCAGCTCGCGGCAGAAACGAAAATAGCTCCACATCATACGCCCATGGAATGCACATATGTTCGGCCACCTGAGGATACCTTTTGTTACGCTGGTATCCACGAATTTCGGGCGAGTGAAACAGCGTCGAAGTACTCAAGAGGGCACACGTTTACAATTTTTCTAGCGGCACGACACGACGAACCGAATAGTTCGAAGCTGAAGGTGTTGACCTTGGCCTTCGTGACGCCCCTGAGTTTATGTACTGGCCTTGCGAAAGCGCGAACACATGCCAATGCTACGAGAACAAATGTTTGAGGTGTCGCAGACAGGTTAGTAGCCGCTTTGTAGATATATACCCCCGTGCAAAAGTACGCAAGCTAGTGGTGGCGCTGTGGTGTAATGGATATGATGTTTGCTTTCAGTGCGTGTGGTCGCGAGTTCGATTCCTGTGTCGTGCGTGCTTGAATACATGTTATATTTGTGCATGAATACATCAATGTCCATTTTCTAATATGTCCTAGCGATGAATAGTTGCAAGAAATGTCTCTGAAACGCTAGTATAGTGCCTGAAATACCTTTTTTTTCTCGCCCTCTCTCGGGCCGCGTATAAAGGGGCGTTTTAAAAGCTCTCTAAAGAATCAGAAAAACTTCCAATGATCTCCGTTCAAGCCCCCCGAAATGAGTTAAAAAAAACACCAAAGTTACCTCCTAAATTCCCTCTTTTGACTCCGTTTACTTTGTAAACAAACCTTGTTAAGCCTTGTGCACCGCAAATCGACTGTGTATCTCGAAAACGGAGCTGCTTTATCGGCAGTATACGCTTAGCGAAGCCTCATTACTCAAATCTAAATCAAATACCAGCATTATTTGGGGATGAATGAGTTTAATAATGCAGGCCGACGGCTAGAAAGATTCGAAGTGGACGGCTGTCGCTTCAACAAGCACCGCCATCTTGCCTTGCGTACCCCCCTAAAACCTCCTTTGGTAGGGGGTTTTGCGTAGTACCTTTAGGATGCAAGTTAAGAGCCGGGCCCAAAACTCCCAAAAAGGCTCAAACCCGTTTGCTGTGTATTTTTTCTTCTTCTTCTTTCTCCTTTGTTGCATGTTTCTATATTTTGTAATTTTTCTACGTTGTCTCCTTTATTTTTTTCCTTTCATGTTTCTTTGCTATCTTTCTGTGATGCCTACTCTTTTTTCCTCCTTCTTACCCTCACATCACTCATCTTCACCCCCACTTCCCTTCCCCACTCCTTGATATGTTATTCTGTGCATGGTTATGTTACTTTTTAACCGCTCGCCTCCTCCTCCACGTCCTCCTCACCTCAATATCAGACCACATTACAATCACTTTCCTTCCTCGCCCTCTTCATAAACTATACTGTAAAAGGTATGCATTGCTTTACTTTCTCTCCTCCTCTTTTCCTTCGTCCTCAACCTTACATCTCCCCACACCACCACTTCCCTTTGCCACCCCTTAGCCATATTATACTATTCATCGCTATGCTATACTAGGAGCTTCCGGGCCCGTAGCCGCTTCTTATGGCGCATGCACGCTTTACCATTTCCCCTCTTTTTCCTTACTCGTCGGCGTTGCTGCTATATAGACTATTTTCCGCAGCGGCGCATGGGCGCTGCCATGTTTGATCACGTGACCGTAACGGGCCCTCCTCCAGCCAGTTGCCCCAGCCAACGCATTGGGCGAGTAAAGTGGCTGTTTCAGCAAGCGCCAGTAGCAGGGGTTAGAAGGTAACATGGCAGCAGTCATGCAGAAGCGACCGCCCGCTTCGATCCGAACTCGTTCTTGCTACTCGCCTACTGTCTTCAAAGCAATAAATAAATTGTAAAATCAGGTAGCCCTTAGTGACATTTCACGCAAACTATCAGGTATGTTCTCTTTTTTATTAGTAAAATTAGCTGTGTTTATTTAGCCATGCCTACTAAGCCTTGTCTCTGAGACGTTGAGAATGAATCTTGTAAACGCTGCAAAATACCGACAAGTGAATTGATCTCAAAGCTTCACGATGCAAATATGAAGCAAATAAATGCGTAGGTTACGAGCTTACGGGCCACACAGCGCAGGACGACGACGTGATAAGTTCGAGGTGGAAGGAAACTGCATGAACGCATGCCGCCGTTTTGATTTTTGGGTGCTGTCGTGTGCTTGCTTTCAGTCGCGTGCGCGCAGACACTATGGGGGCACCGAGCAGACGACGCGCCGTGGATGGAGACATACTGAGCAGCGCTGCCGAAGGCCACGGCATGGAGACGGCCGCGGTAGGGGACGGCCACGGTGCAGTGGTGCTGCCATCCAGTTTTGATTAAACAATCCAGCTGCGGAAAATCGTCTATACGCATTTCGCGTCCAGCGAAAATGCTTAAGCGCGTGCAAGGACCGCTATAAAAGGGGCGGGTCGGGAGTGCGCTGGTTCTCTCTCTCTCTGCCTGGTCTTCGCTAGCCATCTGGTCTGTGATGTACTCTGCGCTCTTGTGATGTGGAGGTGCGTCTCTACGTCTTTTCTTTTTTTTTAATCTCCTGTAAATATGTATTATAAACGTGTGTTCTTGCAAGTAAGAAGCGTCGCAAGAGTTCTTCGCCGGAGCTGGGTGTCAGCTTCAACCCCCCCTCGGCCACATCAACGGTAATGTGAAGGATGCTTTGATGTACCTTTCGCTGAAAGATGGGCAATAATGAATGACTTGATGAATCCCCCCATGTAACTAATAATCTGCTAGTTTAGGTGGAAAACACCCTTTCCTCCACCCACTTCCGCGTTTTTTATTTCTCAAGGCTGTGTTTTTTATGGTTCTCTTTATCGGAATTGACGTTTTCTTCTTCAATCACTTACTTTAACCTCTCCTTTCATTCTGGCTTTGTTTTATATTACCTCGCAGATTGCGTCATAAGATTAGGTTTATCCCTAATTAATGATGGCGCCGTACTTCAAGTTAGGCACGACTTCCTGTAGGCAGTAAAAGTGTGTTCAACACTTGCCATATTGGCAACGAGTGCCGCTGAATAACGCTGCCAGGTTTGAATGCAGAGATATATTCGGTAAAGAGGGCACGAGGAAAACCGCCGCCGTAGTTCAATTGGTAGAGTGTCGGTCGTTTTATTCGAACGGTGCAGGCTCGGTACCTGTTTGTTATCGTCAAACTTATTTTTTTCTCATTTGTACCAGGATCACTACAAATATTATCCCCTATACTTTCAATTACTTGATTGTGTGTCAGTTTTAATAAATATTGTATCTAACAAACAAAAACGAGCACTTAAAAATCTTCCCATAATTTACCTTGACGGTAACACTTAGTAGAAGGAATATAAGAAAACGCGGCATTATAGAAATATTCCTGCTTGCTGATATAACTTTTGCGAAAAAACTGTTTTTAGTCGAAGTGTACCGACTCTTCCCGTTGCAAAAATCTAAAAAAGAAGTTATCCCATCAACATCCCCGCAGACAATGAAGTCCGCATTTCAGGTCCACATTGCACGAGCCTCACGCGATCAATCCTGGGCGGTAAACTACTTCCATGTAATTTGAGCTTTTCAACTTGTCAGCACACATATGCGCCCCTAAAAATTGTATCACTATTGCTTACATGAAAAGTAAAAATTGGAAGCCGAAGCACTCTAAATAACGTTAAATGACCTCACAGGTGCTAGCATCTAAACAAGCAGAACAAATTCGGAAGCAGTGGTCTGATTCGAAGAGGCACTCGCAAAGGAAACACGGAGTTGTGTCATGGAGTAAGGGTCGTTAAAAACACATTAGTCTATTGCGTGACAGCTTCTTTGAAAAAAAAAACGACAAATGCATCTTTCTTGCTTGCTTTCAGAATGCAAATATCGAAAGGAACAAGGAATCGGGAGCAATAAAATGTCGCTGAGAGTACAAATTGGAAGAGCAAGACTTGTAAAAAAGAAATCATCGTGCACACACACGAAAAGCCTTCAGTACGTGTTTTCTCTCGCACAGAATCTTAGCGCGTCTCCTTAACATTCAGGATGTACTACCTAAGTTAGCTAATCAGCTAAGGAAGAGAATACATTTGAGTAAAGAAGAACAGATACTGGCTCTGTTAGCAGCGATTGGATCCATTTGGCACTTACGTGTTAGATGAAAAGAAAAAAACACGCTTTTAATGCTCCCCAAGGCATCAAAACAGCAAAGAGTGGAAGGGGGAGAGAAAAGGTGAGAACTAACCGGCAGCAACTTGCAACGACGCAGAGAGGGGACAATTTCTCCGTTTACACTGGAATCACAGGAAGCACCCATTTTCTCCCCATTAAGTGCCGCAATTAGCTTTTTCGGTGTTCTCTGTCATTCCTTCGGTTCGCAGCTATGCCTGCTGCTGTTTTGTCCGCGACAGTGGGGCGTGCGCACTAGGTGAACGGAAATCCGAATCATAAGCTCGTTCCATCTACTCGCGAACACGGTGTCTCACATTTGCCGTTGTCTTCCTCCTTACATGCGCGAGAACGCCGTGAATGGTCTAGGTAGCGTGCTGAATTGTGGACCTCCAAACCAACGATAGGAATCAAAGCGCGAAATGCGGTATTGCTTTAGGTTAGGATGGCAAATATACGGTTGTAATGGGGTTTCTTATGCTCTGTCACACTTCGTCGTCTTGCCGCCACGGCTTCGTCACTGCTGTTGCTCTGCCTATGTAAATTCGCTGCTGCGAGGTTCCCATTCGTGCCTTTCGTATGCGACAAACAGGAGTCTCAGTAATATCACGTGCACTTTGTGTAAAAATCAACACACTCCCCTTTCGAGTCACGAGGACGTCCTATTTGAATGTAAATAGCATGTTTTGAGCTCTCCTTTCACACCAATTTCCGTTCTTTTGTCGAGTTTGAATAAATTTGAGCTGTGGAAACGGAAGACCAACGGAAGGGGGAAAAAGATAAACATTTCAACAGAGCTCCGAAGAAGCGAAAGCCGGTTAAGAAGGCTTGTCAATAACGACATTCCTAAGGTCTAGCGAGCGAGGATAGAAAACATTCAAAGGCTTAATCCACAAGCGTCGAAGCACGTTTTCAGGCACTTCGATAACATTTCCGTACTGTTTGTACGACACATGTTGTTTCAAAAGGGTCAGCAGAAAAAGTTTATCCATAAGCCATGCTGAGTGTCCAGCGTTAGTGTCATGAACCTTTAGCACTCACTAAACTCATTATCTTCGAAGAATGCGTTGCTGGGCTAGTTGGTTCATAATCTTAAAACTTGGAAGCGCAAAATCGATGCGGACTACGAAGGAACACAGATACACAGGACAGGCGCAAACTCGCAACTAAGCTTTATTCAGAAGTCTCCCTAGATATATACACAGCCGAGTGGCGCGCGCAGGCGCACTGCTCATCATAATCTACAACGCTAATCAGAGTCGGCAAAGCAACAAATAATCATATCAACCAAGTTTCTAAAAACAGTTTTTCATTACTGCGCAGCACAACAGAAGTGTCACTGATACACTGACCTTCTTTCTTTTTAATGTGATAGGCCTCCATTAGTTCTCTCGCCAGCGCATTTCCACTTCTGCCCAGAATACGAATGCTAGAGAGCACCGGTTCACATGCACAGGCCCTACAATGCATAGGCAGATGAAACGTCAAATTATTTTGAACAGATCGCTCATGTTCCCGTGCTCGATCATTGACACAACGACCGGTCTGTCCGAATTGCAAGAAGACGCCTATCTCTGCTCGTGCAGAAAAAAAGGCCGGAAGTGGTGCCGTATGTGCACAAAGTCGCACACAATTTAAAAAATGTGGCTAATAGGTACAATGTACCTGTAGTTTTTTCCGCGCCACATAAACTGGCTGGGCTGTGCCCTCGCGTCTCGGGACCACTTGAAAAAATCGCCGTGCGGAAAAAAGCAGGCACGACCCTACGTCACATGCGCTGTGGGCGTTGTGTACGAAATCCCGCTCACGTGCGGAAGGGTTTATTTCGGACAGACCGGTCGTTGTCGGGACGGGAACATGAGCGATCTGTTCAAAATAATTTGACGTTTCATCTGCCTATGCATTGTAGGGCCTGTGCATGAGAACCGGTGCTCTCTAGCATTCGTATTCTGGGCAGAAGTGGAAATGCGCTGGCGAGAGAACTAATGGAGGCCTATCACATTAAAAAGAAAGAAGGTCAGTGTATCAGTGACAATACTGTTGTGCTGCGCAGTAATGAAAAACTGTTTTTAGAAACTGCGTTGATATGATTATTTGTTGCTTTGCCGACCCTGATTAGCGTTGTAGATTATGATGAGCAGTGCGCCTGCGCGCGCCACTCGGCTGTGTATATATCTAGGGAGACTTCTGAATGAAGCTTAGTTGCGAGTTTGCGCCTGTCCTGTGTACCTGTGTTCCTTCGTAGTCCTCGTGGATTTTGCGCTTCCAAGTTTTAAGATCATTATCTTCATTTCCATCGGTCGGCATCATTTTAAGCAGCCAATGCCCCAGATACTAACCTTTGGTGAAAGGTCCCGAGTAAAAATTAATGATTTCTCTTTATGTGATATCAAGAAAAGATGGAAACGCGTCTTCATCAGTTTCTTCAAATTTTTAATCAAGAATGCAATAAACATGTACTGTCCTGTTTGACTTCAGCGATTACCCACGCAACCACAATCGATTGATTACAGGATTGGATGTGATGCTGCCGTGCGTAGAAATTACATGGAAACTGAAGGCGATTGAGGCGGTTCAGTATGATTACAGACAGATTTCCGAAAAAAAAAGAATGTTTGCATCAATTACAACTTTTTTTGCCTGTGAAGTATGCCCCTCCACTCACTTACCTTCTATGTGGTAAAGGTAGATATAAAGGAAGTGTCCGTTATCCAGCGGCCTCTCATTGCATGGCCCAGCCACATCAGGGCAACGGATGACTAAACCCAGGAAACCATAACTGATGGTCTTCATATCTCCTAATTGAGTTTAGTACGTATGGGATTAAGCGAAGCAGCAATTGATGAGAAAAAAATACAAATTTCGACTGGTGGCACCCGAAGACACAACCACGACTACGCAGCTATTCTGCACTACCATTGTGCAATGGTGGCGGCTGTTCCCCAGTCGATTCCATGGGCTGAGGGCTTTCTTTTATTGCGATTGCAATTATATGGGCACTCTCGGCGGATTTTCCCCGTTGCCGTCAGGCGGCGTGAAGTCATATATATATATATATATATATATATATATATATATATATATATATATATATATATATATATATATATATATATATATATATATATATATATATATATATATATATATATATATATATATATATATATATATGTCTGTTAGTTCTCTTTCATACTGTGTTTAACAAAGCAAACGAGCCCTTAAGTTTACAATTCTTTCCTTCATTCATAACGAGGGTCCCGTTCTGGCAGACTTGATGCCTTCAAGTGGTATGCGAGGGATTATTGGTCAGCTGCCCGCTCGTGATCAGATCACGTTCTACGTGACGCCTACAGGCAAAAAAAAGAGTGTTCCACACTCGCCGTAATGGCAACAGGCGGCGCTGACTGACGCTCCCACGTTTAAGAACACATATATACCCTAAAAAGTGGACGGAGGGATGACCGCCACCGTAGCTCAGTGGTAGAGCATCGGACGCGTTATTCGGAAGGTCGCCGGTTCGGATCCTGCCGGTGGCAAGTTATCTTTTCGTCCACTTTCCTTTCTTCACATTTACATTACAGTTGTTTCTAATGGCTTCCCCTATACTTTCCTTGGCATCTTTGTCTGTTAGTTCTCATTAATACTGTATATATATATATATATATATATATATATATATATATATATATATATATATATATATATATATATCGCACAAAGAAAAATACATCAGAAGAAAAAAATTCCGACGCCGCCGACCAGGTATCTGAACCAGCGACCCCTCGCTCCCCAGTGCGCTGCTTTAGCCCACTAAACCACGCACGATGCATGCGCCGCCGTAGTAACGGTGAGCTGTTTGTATACACCATTTACGGCTGGCGGTGAGAATTTGTTTCATAATAAGAACGCCGCATATCGTTGTTAAAACCATACATGGCATTAAAAGAGGCTTAATATTGTCACTTAAAATAAAAGCGTACAGCATGTTTTTGCAGCACGATGTTTAGCAGTCTTGGTTGGGCATTTTTCTCATTATTTTCATAAAAATCCAAGGTGATTATTTTGTAAAACGTCCCTAAAATTTTGCAAATAAGGCATTTTTGGAATATTATAACGAAATAAATATGCATTGTGGTTGAACAATTCCTTGCTTAATTAGCACATTACCTTGTGTAGACTTGTGAGGAATATTTTGAGCTTTATGGCCTTAGCCAAAGTTTCAAAACAGGACCCCTAAATTTGAGATCAGCGAGAGCCAGTTGCTCAAAAATCAAAGTTTGTATTTTTTTTTCAAAAAATGTACTGTGAGTGATATAAACGCATCTTTCCGTGGGCCAATAGTACAAGAGGTGTAAACTTACGAAATATTAATTTTGGTGGCCACCACGCATATAGTGATAGAGCTCCAAAGTAGTGACATCTGAAAGTTTCAAAAATAGCTTTTTTCCACCTGTAGGTAAACATCAATTTTTTCCTAGAAATCCGTGATAAGCTTCGCGAAACGAAGGTTGATTCCTTTCTAATGAGAGATTTTCGCAACTCATATAAAAATTTTGTGCAAAAGGCAAAATAGTCGGGACCCCCCCTTGCTCTGCTATTATCTCAACACACCCAAGAAGGCATGCTGCCAAGATGCGACAGATTATTTCTAGGACTTCATCCTTCAGGCTAACAACAAGACTTTACGTGCGCAACATACTATGCGCGTATAACATATATGCGCGTTGTAGTAATCCGCAGTGATCGTCGCCTGAAACGCGTATGTAGGTAATGCAGTTTCAGTGAACGGGCTCCATCAGCGTATGGGCAGAGAAACTGCGATACTGGTTTTAGGGCCAGCACTTCATTTGTACAAGCGCCAACTGAGCCAACTTCACATTAGTAAAAGAAAAGTTTGTGCCGGTGTTTCCATGGCCTGCCCCAATTTTAAGGTATAATTCATGCCTCCTTCTAACCCTGCACTGAAACATATGCCTGCATAACAGGTAAGGACGAACATCATGCGTGCGCAGCAAAATTTGGGTGACGTCAACAAAACGGTTAAGCATGCGTACCTCGAATTCTATTAAACAAACAGACGGTCCCGATATGCATTCATCGCCTTTATTTTTGATAAAAAAACGCTTCAGCGAGTTTACGCGTCCTTTAGCCTTTGTGATTCAGCATGATGATTGTGTTATTAAGAAAAGGTTTACACCCACACCATCTGCAATGGGCGGAAAGATGTAACATGGGCGTTCCCTTTAAGGTATCATTTATTGCCTGGCGAAGTATTTCTTTAATACATTTGCCGAGCTGGCCTATGTACACGTTTCCGCAGGACAGGAGAATCCTATAGACAACACCAACTGTTTATTGTTAGTGGTGGTGTTGTTTATTGTTGGTGTGCCAATAAATTTTAGCTGCTAGACAGCGCTCGTACTGTGTCTATCTCGTTTTGTGCTCCGTCCTGCTCACGCTAATTTTATTGCGAAGCAATTATATGGACACTTCGGCTCATTTTCGCCGTCGCCGTCACCGTCTGTCGACGCCGTCATGTCCCGAATATGTATATGTATGCATATATATAAAAAGGCATAAAGGAAAAATGGACCAGAAGAAAAAAATTCCAAACCACCTGACCGGGAATTCCAACCAGTGACCCCTTCACTCCGCAGGCTGCTGCGCTAGCCAACACAGACGCACGCCATACTCATGCCAGCGATACAACGGCGAGCTATTCATATGCACCATTCGCCGCTCGCGGTATGCAGGTCTCGGAACAGCTTGAGCGTGTTTTTTATCACGCAACGCTTTTACAGTTTCTTTCAAATTGAAAACTGCCCTTGAGATGCGCACGAAAAAGTGATTCCCTTCTGTGCCACTCATGATGTACAAGGGAAAAAAAAAGAACACCGGGCAAGCTTGGCGTCAGATGCCACCGCGTGGCAGGAGACACAGAGCGGTCATTCCACGTGCCGCAGTTTAAAAGAAAAAGAAGCATCAAACAGCGTCGAAAAGTCATATAATCATATAATCAATCATTGGCCAATCCCCCCTGAGTGGGTATGAGCCATGTCAGAGGCAACAACAACAGCGTCGGCTTCTGCATTGTGGACACTCGAGAGAGAGAGAGATACTCTTTATTGGAAAAACAGAGATTTTTGCCGGCGTCTATATAGCGCTGACATGCTACTCTGTATAGGGATGGGGAAGGGGACTAAAAGATTTCAGAAGAGAGGGAAGAAAAGAATGAGAAAAAAGAATATAAACAAATAAGAACGGTGCATGTGAACCTGATAAAAGTATTTACAGTTAGGGTGTCAGGTAAGTTAAGCTTTTCCTGTATTCGATCATTAGAGCCTTTCGACAAGGCCAATTTCGGACAGGTAATTGACTAACGAACGTATAACCCGACACTGTTTTGAATGTCCGGGCACTGGGCCTAATATGTTGCGCAACGTTAACTGTTCGTGGTAAATCTTGTCCACTTGCCGTTCAAGCAATTGTCTCTCGTCGCGGTACGCGGGGCATTCAAGTAGTACGTGCTCCACTGTTTCTATGTTGCCACAGTTATCACAACAGGGACTTGTGGTACGCCCAATGCGGTACAAATAACTGTTCGTGTATGCCACGTTCAGTCGCAGACGATGATATAATGTCTCTAGGTGACGAGGGAGTGGATGGGAAATTTTCGCTCTCACTTCTGGGTCAACACAAAACAGGAAGTTATCTTTGCGAAACTGCAAATTCCACACGCGGTCTTTTTCCTGATGGGCATATCTTTTAGCGATGTTCGAAGCGTCGGCTTTGGTAAAAAATATTCTTCTGAAATTTCGGTATTGGAGTCCATTTCGGGCAGCTTCATCCGCTTTTTCGTTTCCCGAAATACCAGCGTGGCCAGGTATCCACTGGAACGTAATACTATGTCCAGCAATCTTAGCCCTGTGATGAAGATATGCGATATCAGACGCTACCGGTTGGTGATTACCACGCTTAAGCCTGTTCCACATGCTTTGTAGGGCTGCTTTAGAATCTGTAAATATTGCCCATCTTTTTGGCGGATGCTGTCGTAGTATAACCAAAAGGGCCTCCCGAATGCGTGGACACTCGCAGCGCGTTGCTCAAATCTTTTTGGCGGATGCTGTCGTAGTATAACCAAAAGGGCCTCCCGAATGCGTGGACACTCGCAGCGCGTTGCTCAAATACAAACACGTAACTGCGACAGTTGTTAGTTCACGCTTGTCCTGTGTATACCTATGCGTCATTTTCGAGCGGCCTTCTTTGTGCTGCGGCGGCGCGTTGCAAGTACCGAGCTGCTTGTCGTAATTCGTGTGACAAATTAATTTCTTGCTGTCGCATTCAATTGCTTCGCCCTGGCGAAACTGTGGCTTTTTTGCAAACATCGGTCGTTTCCAACTCCTCCACCTCTCTACCTTACTACAATCCAATGCGGGATGAAAATAATAATAACAATCACCACTGGGACTAATTTCAAAACAAAAGCGGTGGAAAATTCTGTCTATTTAAGTACCCACGTATTAACGTTGGCAAAACAAGCACTGCAAATGCGTGATCGTGGAAACTAATTATCGCTTTTTTCATAGGCAGACATCCCGTAGTAATTGAATCCGGGAACTCAGATGGCATCATAGATTCTGTTTTTTTTTTTTGCTTTTTGCAATTACGTTACTACGTAGTCGATTTAACGCAATAACATCGCACGTAATCTACAAAAGAAAGCCACCAATACAAGCTAATTCAATGTTGAACTTCAGAGCAGCTTGTAGAGGCTCTTGCGGCTAAAAAATCTTTTTGTTAAAAGGAATTTTTAGTGCGCTCTTGAAATCATTGTCAGTTTTTCGACGTCCTGCACCGTGTCACAGCATCATGGCCACTTGACGGTCCGCAGGGGCACAGTGGCGTTAACAAAACATATGTTGTTACCGAAATCGACAAGTTTAGTCTGGTAGCTTACTACTCATGTGTTAAAATATATTTGTCACATAGCCACTCAGTGGCAATAAATCAACGAATTCCGTCTTGTCTTCACGCATTACTGAACCCCTTGAACCACGAAAACGTTCAATGCAAATCCTGAAGAAGAAGTTTCATTTGCATCAACAATATTTCGGTTGTGAAAGCTTCAGTTTTCGTCTCTTCCAAATAATGTTTGCAATACCACTTGCTTTTCACTCAAGTTCCATTAGTTACAGTACTTTCTTACAACACCACAATGCCACTATCTCTGGGGTACTACGGTGACTGTTTGGTTGAACAATAAAATCAATTCCCACCTGTTTCAAGCATACGAAATGGTTGAAAAGAAGTCAGTACCTTCGCTTGTCTACATGTCCTATTCCTTAGTTCGCGCTGTAGGAATCATCACGACATACTAACTAGCCCAAGCCGCCGCACTTCGAGTACCCAAATATGTTTAAATGAAAGAGTGGAGCGCTTACTATTACAGGTAGTACGCTTGCAGCCCGCTTAGAAAAACAATAATAATAAATTTTTCTTATAAGCTGAGTAGCAATTACTTAGAATTGTGGGCACATAACATTTAACACCACATAGATCACATTTTGGGGCGACAATGCGGGAATTGCATACATCATTCAATACCCTTATGACATTTCATACCTTCCCTGCTTTTTTCATGCATGTATATATTATCTCAACTAGCCGTGTTACTTAAACGGCTACTTCATTACGATACAATGCAAGAAATAGTTGGTTTCATTCCCGCCGTGCTGGCATCGTGCTGATGCGGACAGACTTGAGAAACACCCATGTACTCAAATTTAGTTTCCCGATAAAGGTTAAAGCTATTCCGGAGTGTACCATATTATTCTGTAAATTGTGCATTCTCACGTAAAACACTATTACACACGTTTATGGTATTATTCAATGTTAATAAATCACTTAAGTGCCTTTATGACTAAAGTTGTGGTTACCTGAAAAAATAATTTCCAGGTCACTGCCGTCATCCGAGTTGTGTAGCCTATTTTTGACGTTACTTATCTTTTGGCGGTTCGTGCTGCCTTTATAACATAAGTCCATTATTGCCTACAAATTTTCGTCATAAAGACTTGCCCTTGACGGCCATGCAACAAACAGTTTGACTACAGGAATCCCGTAACGCTGATCGCTATTTGGCAATGATTAGGTTTTGTAGCAATCCACACGTCGTACCTTTCCATCAATAGTAAATTGCTTACAGGGTACGCTTGCATCATTTCAGGTGTAAAAAATCGTCAATTTAGGGTTCAGGCAGTTTTTGAACAGGAAGCTCAAAATGAACCTCTACACTGAAATTTTGGAGAGAAAAGAAAACCAGAAACAACATTGGCGGCGGATGGTGTGCACTCAAGCGTGCTATGCACTCAAGAATATATGCTTTCAGCTCCTTATAGTTAGTTTTCGCTGCCGGCAACCTCTTTCTGAAACAGCATGTCTGATTGCACTGTAGGCGTATTTAAACATTTTCTAGGGTAGCGCCATATTTTTTTCTTTTCTTCTGGCTGCAACCAAAATAAAAGACTCCTTCCTGCTTCAGGAATGCACGAACCAACGCTGGCCAAAGTATTCTCCTGGAGTAGGATTTCCCATGACACGGCACATGCAAATACACAGTGCCTTCTGAATACCGATGACGCTCTCTCTAATGGAAGTCGACGCGCTCATAATTGGACTCCGCCGAAAGCAATCTAGGCGTGGGCTTGGCTTCGCGGTTCGCAGAAGTCAATCAGAACCAAGGAAGATTTTTCCCAAGTGTTTCCCGAGTACGAGCCTCCTCGGCGCTATTCAAAAACCAATTTCTATTCGCCGTTCGAGTGTGAGCACTGAGCCATATCTGCTTTTCAATTGCGTGATTAGGCGTTGTAAACTTCCAACCACAGTACAGACAAGGGAGAGATATGAAACTACAAAATAAATTACTTATTGATTATGCGTGGTTTGAGGTTTTACATAGGGTACTACGTAAAGAAGACAGCTCCTTGAAGCGATAATTTCTTTGCCTGCCTGTCCTGAATTTGCTACGCAACTTTAACAGTTGCTACTCCTACAAAGATTTTGGGATTCGAAACATTGATAACAATGAATTGAGAAATGTGTTAAATGTAT
The DNA here is from genome assembly GCA_030522465.1 of Rhipicephalus appendiculatus. Lineage (NCBI taxonomy): Eukaryota > Metazoa > Arthropoda > Arachnida > Ixodida > Ixodidae > Rhipicephalus > Rhipicephalus appendiculatus. The sequence continues at coordinate 26,418 of JALIZH010030331.1, read as the reverse complement.
ATCCAGTGCAGGTGACATCGCATCATGCTTAGTGGGAAATTTAAACACAGACTTAGTAAAAAATGAAGGACACTTGAGCTGCACTATCAACAGAACGCGATAGTGTGATAGGGCCTCGTCCACATAGCTTCGACAATCGCTAGCCTAGCTTCGGTTGCCGGTGGACACCTGAACCGTGCAGGAAGAAAATACAAGTCTATGCGCGCTACATATGCCGTTTCAGTATGCTATAATGCATACTGCAGGTACAGTTGTGAAGAGCTCACTACGCCATAATTCTTCCTTTTGTGAATCGGCGAAGTTCCCACGACGCATTCATAAGGTGCCATGCGCAGCTGCACACTTTGTTGATGCTGTTGCTGATAGTGATGGTTAATTATGCCTGAGCGCACTGTAATGGCTAATGGGTGGACCATTGAAAACACTCACTGATTGTGCAATTCACATGTACTGACACCTGCGGCGATTTTACGCTTTAACGCGCAATAGTACATACGTTAGGGAGACTCCTCCCACTAAAAGACATTCATACTGAACCTTTTTTTTTAAACAATTGCAAGCAATGGCGTGAACTCTGTGGTAGAACACCTGCTTACCATGCAGAAAACCTGGTATAGATTCTCACTAAAGCCGAAGAAAAACATTATTTATTTATTTGCATCTTTCTCGATTTTTTTTTGTCACGGACAACGCTAATTTTTCGCTCGTAACCAACGACGCCGACACTCAAATTTCAGCGAAACTGGCTGTTTAACGCTGTCGTGTTCAAAAGAGATAATAAAGTCGGAATTTTAAATGCGAAGCATTTCTTTGCGTACTGCAAACACTTTGAGCGTTTCTATCTGCGTATCTATCTATCTATCTATCTATCTAGCCGCCTACGTCTGGATGCTCTGGTGATCGCCTCCTTAACTTGAGGTCGACCAAAATTTGTATGGGAGGCTAACATGATTTGAAGACTGCGACTGGCTGGTCGGGACTTGAATAACGTGAAATTCCCGTCGCGTACGTCGTCAAACTCCTTTCTCCAGACATGTGTGGCTCATACCCGTATACCACGGGCTGCGGTATGCGGGTATGCGCCACAGGTGTTTGACAATTTATACTTACCCAGGAACGGCGAGGACAGACATTGGTCATTTAAATGCGAGAGTGTTGAGAAAAACTAACATCGGCGGCGTTGACACTGGTAATTTAAATGCGATAGCGCTAAGAAAAACTGACATCGGTGGCGTTGACGTGACGCATGCCACGAATACAAATCAGAGTCCCAGCAGGAATCGAACCCAAGCTTTCTGTGTGGCAGTCAAGTATTCTACCACAGAGCCACTTCAGGTCTCGAAACTGCTCTGGAAAAAGAAGCTATGCAGGCGTAATGTTGGTGGAACGTCAATTGTGGTTGCAGTGCTGGCTATCTAATTTTAAAAACATTACATGTGTACTACTATGATGAAGGAGTCATGTCGGGTTAACGTCATTTGTATACTTAAGCATAGTTGGTCTACGTAGCACTGTCCAGGGCTACCATCCTCGCAAGCACAAGCGCTACATATCAGCTTAGGGCTTCTGGTGTTGACAATACCCATGTATCTGTTGGCATCGTTACACAACTGTGAACAACTGGTTATATGAAACATATGCGACTGTTCAACATATGTCTGTGCGTGCATCATTTGTACATCTCTCTAGCGTCATTTCATAATGTTTCACTCAATAAAGAGATTACAACCCAGTCACCTTACATCCGCATGCTTCGCATAACATCGATTCCCATGGTACTTGGGATCAGCCAAATTTTTATATTTCTCTTTCTTGCTTCCTCTCTTTCTTTCTTTTTCTCATTTCGAGATTTTTTCTGTCTTTTTTTTCTCTCTTTATTTCTATTTCGTTCTATTTTTCTTTCTACTTTTGCCTTTCTTTCTCTCTCTTTCTATTTCTCGCTTACTTCCTCTTTTTTTTTTCTTTATTTTTTAAATGTGGCTTTGCCTGCGTTTGTGTGCTTTGCCTGCCAACATTCCTTCTATGGCGACTTGCATAACCTTTTTGGGGAAATCTTGAGGGCTTGTGCATTTAACTGGCACCGCAGCTTCTTGCCTCCTGAACTGCGATATTTAGTTTTCGAGCTGCAGAGGGCTCCACCTTTGGTGCATCGGGGAAAGGGAACGGCGAGAGAAACGCTTGTTCGGTCACAGGAGCAGATTCACAGTTACCCGAATAAGTGCGGTGTGGTTGAAGACGTGGCGCATACGTGACCCAAGGTGGATGCACATTGTTGGGAAGGGTGGTGTACGAGGGATACGGTGGCGTGTCACATGTTCAACAATGCCAAAATGAAAAATGATGGGACGGTTGTCTTCCGTGCGCCAAGGGTCCTCAGCTCGTGCGTACTGTACGACTCACCGGGCGGGTGGGCATAGTAGCGGGCACATAGATGGGCGACGTGGGCCGTAATTCAGCAGCAAATGCTTCGAAGCGACTTGCGAATGCTTCGAAGTGACTGACTTCCGCGTACGCTAGGGGGGCAGCACTCGGAGCCTGATAGAGAACGGAGCAACTTTCTCGGCAACCTGGTTCCTGGTGATGTTTTGGAGAGCGGGCGCCAGCACATAACTCGTCTGGCCATGAATAAGCGGCGTCAGCGAAAACTGAGGAGCGATTTCTTCACGAACGAAATCCCTAAACTGCAGGAGCAGGGATGTGCTATAAGGAGCAACAGCCAAGCCCGACTTTGAAGTCACCTGTGGATAAGGTGGTCGGTTACTACGCGCTGTTCGCGCAGCTCATCGAATCTTTTGCAAGGACAGACGAGTTTAAACACGGTTGACTGGTTCTGTGCAAGCGGCGTCTGAAATGCATCATCTTCAATCCACTTCAAAATATGCCTCATCTTCTCGGCATCGGCCATTGCGGCATCAAGGCGATTACATAGGTCAACAACGTCATCAATGTATCGTGTCTGTCTCACCGCTATGCTGTGCCGACAACGCAAACGTTCCTCGGTTCGAAGCTTTCGAACAACGGGGCGTCCAAATAGCTCCTACGCGTGAGTTTTGAAAGCAGCCCATATCTGGAAGTCACGTAGGTGGTTTCGGTGCCACACGCTGGCGACAATGCTTAAGTAAAATGACACGTAATTGAGCTTTCCGGCGTCGTCCCAGTGGTTAATCACGCTCACCCGTTCCTAGTCATATTGCTCTGCTGTACCACTGAAGTTTGGTGCGTCGCGTTGACGCCATCGGGCCAGGGCCGACCACTGCGGTCACCGGGGCACCGGGTTGTTGTGGTTGGCTTCAGCTCCCTTCCGACATTGTAGAGTCAGGCTTTAGTTTCCGGTTGCGAAGTTCCCGCTTTTCATTACTCCGCCCCTCCACCAATTTTTATGGGTGTTTATTAAGGTATGCAGCGACAGCGACGATAGTAGCAGCAGCAGGCCGGGCGTAGGCAGAGAGCGAACTGTCCGTGCGAGCCAGCCGATGGTGATGCGCTTCAGTATGTGCCGATATTCTTCCTCACAAACCATGCAGGCAACATGACGGGGCGACAACCGCGAAAACCCGCCGAGAGTGCTCATATCATTGCTATTGCGATAAAAAAAGACAAAGAAGAAAGAAACAGGAAAGTAAAGAGGAACAAAGGATGGCCGCCCAGCCCACCATTTCCTTCCCGCTTGGCAGCACTACAGTGTAGCTGCCTAAATTTTTTCCTCAGTGCATGCGATAGCGGTTATGAACACCAGCAGCGGCGAACATCTTTGCCACCAAAAATGTATGTTCGTTAGAGCGCATAACAACTTTCGCTGTAATATGAAATTCGGTGTCGGCTCAACTCATTATAATAGAGCAGACATATCTACGATGCCAATTGCAGACGAGCTTTAGGGACCAAACGGTGTCAATTCTACAGGTATGAACTCTCGCAAAACTAAAACACGTAATAGAACACATAGTTCAGAAGAAATATTTGGCACACTTGTGTGGTCTTGCACGATACAATAATCGAAACACGGCAATAACTTTTCAGAAACACCCCCAAACCGCTAATTCCTACTTATGGATATACAACACTCTGCATGACAGCTAATAAACGCAACTAAAATCCGGTCGCTTTACTGTTGGTGTTAACGGCGGACAAGCAGTGCTTACTGGACCGTGACATCTTGTTGCAGAGTGAATGCCTGTACAATGCTAAACATATACACATTTCATGCATTATAGGTTGATGCTCCGTTTTGAATAAAAAATGTTATTGTTAGCATGCTTGTCGAAAAGAATCTGGTGTTTCACTCATCAGAAGTTCATTCACAATCGTTTATCATAAATTTAAAATGTTGTGCAAACTTAATAGCCCGGACAAATTGACAACTACGCTAGCAGTTTAGTTTTTGCACACCCCTAGAATAAAAATATCATGCAGGTGGTGTTTTTTTTTCAGTTACTGCTACGACACATGCAATAATCCTTTCGCAATCTTGATATCCATCCTCTGTTGCTTCCACTGGAATTTGCTGAGCGCCTTCATATGCAGCGATTTTACAGCCGTCCTCCCATATTTCACAAATGACCAACATATGTGTTCATACTGCTGAAAAGCAGCAATTTGTGCCAGTTGGTTGACGTTCATCCAGTTATGATTCAACTGCGCTAAGACAAGGACAAGAGAGAAAGAAAAGAACAGTGCGCGCGCAGTCTCACAACTCAGTTGTGAGTCTGCGCTCGTACGGTCTTTTTCTTCCTCAAATGTACTTGTGTTAGCGCAGTTCAACCATTGTGGAGTATGTGTTCATGACTAGTGCCTCTCGAAAAGAATAGCCTCAGCAGACGTTTTTATGAAAACGATTGGTGCAGCAACACCCACCCCTTCCTGCAATACCTCTATGATTGTTGTTTGATTCATTTAGCTCTTCTGAGACATTGTGATTGGCAGTAAACCGTACATGCGTCTTGCTGAGTTTCAAACATTTGCTTTAGCTCCTACTCTCATTGAAAAAAATTCTATTCAAAGGGTAGCAAGGCATATTCAAAGTTTCAGACAGGGGTATGAATTAACATTTGGCGACGCAACGTATCCTTGACGTGTTGAATCGATATAGAAAACACAGTTACAGTTTTAGAGGTAGTTGTTTCAACGCAGGTGCGCCCGTTTGCTGCAAAGAATAAATATTCAGTGCATCAATATATCACACCGAGTCACCGAGGGCGCTTATACGGACTCGTCACTAACACAGCGGTAACACAGACGTGCATGTATACCATAGCAATACATGGGGGGAACGTACATATGTTACTCGGCATGCTTTTAGCGACGCATTCCTTGTATGAAAAGTCTACTTGAGTGGATTCTGCACGGGAGCGAAATTGCTTTGGCGACCTCTCTGAAAGACAAACGCAGGGAAAAAATTTCGCTCCGCTAGTTTTTTCCTTACTTTTCATGTGAAGTGCTTCCATTTACCTAATGCTCAGCATTGTCTTTATTTATGAGGTCTCTTGTTTTATATTACGCATATGTGAAAGCTTCAAGAAACACAACTTTAAAGGGAGAACAAGGTACAGAAAGGCCGACGCAAAGTAAGTACGTGCTTGCGAGAACCATTTTTAATAAGAGAGTCATCTCAGTTGACAGCGGACGTCGGCTTTTACAAAGCCTTCCTAGCCCGGATGGGTCGCGTTCAATTTGTGAAAGTACCTGGCTGGTGACCCACTTTGTCTAGACTTCGCTTTGTACGAAAGCTTCCTCCACGTGCTTTTAATCAGGGACGTAGACGAAAATTTATAGGACTTCAGAGAGACTATCGTAAAACATTGGGTGGCATCTTGTGTCTTTGTTTTTTTTTGCAGACTTTTTGGTCCTGAATACGAAGTTTTGCTGTTACATTTTCTATTTTGTGAATCCGATTCCCACTTACTAAATTTAACCACCTTTATTCTTTGGCATACTAGAGGAAAGCTGCTTCTTAGACGAGGTAAAAATATATTTTTTTCTCTTTCGTTTTAGTTAGAATGTCATTGTTTAATTCTCTAAACATTTTGTTAGTACTTTATAAAAAAAATTCTTAGCTTGGTATTGTTTATCAGATACCTAAACAAAGTCACCTGCAATCTTTACATGAGCGACTACACTCCTATGAAAGTCAACTTCTTCACTATTGTTCTGTACCCCCTATGGCGGACTAACGCTCCGACCTACTGCTGTGAGTACAAAACTCTTGAATGACGAACAACCAGTGGTTGCAAATTAATAGCTAACTTTCTTCCCTGTCATATTGACACCATTGTTGTAGAAAAGCCAAGCACAAAGCCCCAGCATTACCGAGCACCAAAACAAAATCACGCCATATCCACGAAGTGAATGATGATGAGTGGGTGAAGCTCGATCGTTTTCATCCATGGCAGAAAGAGAATGTGTGGTGTGGAAAGCGCTTATACGTCATGGTCATCAGTGTCATCGTAATCACGTGTAGTGGGTACATTCTACTATACTGGGAAGGCGCTTATACTTCATCGTTATCACGTGTAGTGGGTACATTGCACTATACTGCGTCATCGTCATCTTTATCACGTGGAGTGGGTACATTCCACTATACGTGGCTATCTACCTACCTACCTACCTACTACTACTACTACTACAACTACAGAAGAGGGACAGACCCACACCCTTACGAGCTTCGCCCCTAAAAAAAAGAACGCGTGGTCATGATAATGAACGTCATTGAATGAAATTGCGTCGCCTCACTAATGATTGCTGGCAAAAGGTCTACTATTATGTGATCTCTACTTGTTGCTTCCTTATTCGAAGAGAACACAAAATGGATAGACGAGCATGCCAACGGCTCCTCACGCCAACCACCAAGCCTCCAACTTTGGTGTAGAGTTCTCCGAAAGGCAAGTTAGGATTAGTCCGCCAAGCAACTTGCCGAAAAAAATCACGCTATATCCACGAAGTGAATGATGATGAGTGGGCGAAGCTCGATCGTTTTCATCCATGGCAGAAAGAGAATGTGTGGTCTGGAACGCACTTATACTTCATGGTCATCAGCGTCATCGTCATCTTTATCACGTGTAGTGGGTACATTCCACTATACTGCGTCATCGTCATCTTTATCACGTGGAGCGGGTACATTTCCACTATACGTGGCTATCTACCTACCTACCTACCTACTACTACAACTACAGAGGAGGGACAGACCCACACCTTTAGGAGCTTCGCCCCTAAAACAAACTGATTGCATTGCTGTCACTACGTCTAGCTGCCCTAGTTCACTACCAGAGATCCAAAAATATTAAATAATAAACTTAAGGTGTTGGACTCGTTTCCACATATTCTAGGGGCTTAGTCTTGCGTTGGCGAGAGGAAAAACATTTGACCAAAGTGTTTTTGGTCAAGTGTTTGACAGGCATTGGAAAGTTACCACATAGTTCGTCAGACTGCCAAATGAATGGTTCTCAACACCTCTCTTCCAGGCTTTCCACTCCCCTTCTAAAGCAAGCAATAAATTGACCAAGCCTACTGATCGCGAAAGGTTTCCTCATCGTTAAGGAGCAACAGCAGCATCGTCAACAGTTGCGCCTGCTGCAGCTGCAGTGAATACACTTTTCTCTCGGTGTCTCTATTGGCATCAACAATGCCGGAAAGGCTCCGAAGGCCCTTCATGAGACAGTTATCTCGTTACGAGCAACTCTAGCAGATCAGTTGTTTAGTGCGGTGCACCTCTTTTTTGTTGTAAGTTATTGCTGCGTTCTCTGGCCATGAGTTTTCTTGTGGTTTTTTTTTCTTACGTGATACTCCTTGGCTGACGAAAGGACGCTGATAACTGTGATCACCGAGTCTATTGCCACTGATGCCTATACTTTGTGCCCTTCCATGTTTTCCGGAGGCTTGTTTCCCATGAATCAACTAAGAGCAAGAAAAAAAGCGTAACGGACTATACAGGAACGATACAAGGTGATTGGAGGGAGTGCCGTTTAATCGGGCTGCCAGGAAGGCGAGCTTTGGCCTCCTCTGCTGATCGGAATCGGCGTCTCTTTATGTGCGCTTGTGTTTTTGTTCTTCTGCCTTTGCCTCGTTATGAAAGCTGGTGTACGATGAATAGGGTGATATGAGCACATCATACACTCCACTCGGGACCTGCGTTTGGTTGCGTGGGCGTAAATAAAGTGGGGTCACGAGCCGAGCATTTGATGGAGAAGCATTCTGCATAGGCACCTCATCAGCTTTCTGTCAAACAAGCATAGTCTCAATGTAGTTGGAAGGTAGACCTTTCTTTGTTCACTAGAGTCAGTTGTAGATTTGAAAGCATTCGTGATCCGTTTAGATTATCATGGGGATAGTGCCCACGTCACGTCATTGCCAGCAAATAAATATGAACAGTAGAACTTTATGGCTTTTTTCAGGGAATTTCTTTTGATATAAGATGATTATTTCAGGTTCTTAGTGCATCTCAACATACATCCCACTGCCCTTTTGGAAACCTTTTGTCACAGAGTACAAAAAAGTCACAGTTTCACCGCAAGGGTGAAGCAATGAATGCGATAGCAACAAATTGTAATGTTATACGAAGTGAGGCTGGCAGCTAAGTCTTTTGGATCGATCTCACGCAACTCTAGAAAACGCTTGTTTAAGAGAATTCTCTTCGCGTTGAGAGCGCAGCACGTAGAAGGGTACACCGGCCGCCCGCTGTCGGCTGCCGATGGGGAGATAACGCCCGCGACGACGGCGGTCGTAAAATCGAAGGTCGCTCGAGGGACCCCCCCACCCCCCCTCGCGACGAGCGGGGCCGGTTGAACAGTTGGGGGGGATCTTATCGCATGCGCCTCGGAGCGACGGAGATGCCGGCTTGTTTGATCGCCGCTTCAGCCGCTTTCACCGCTCCCGCTCGCCCGCCATTACCCGCTGGTAGAACGTACGATGCGCACGGGGTTCTTATCAATTTGGACTTCATACGCGACATGACGGTGACGGCGACGGCAACGGCGACGGCAAAAACCCGTCGAGACTGTCCATATAATTGCTATCGCAATAAAATTAAATGAAATGCATGCTGAAAGAGAACGGAAGTGCTACTTCGAGTAGCACTTCGAATAGCACTTCGAGTAGTGAACGTTGCTCGAAGCACAGGCATTGTCGAGGGTTTTTTCGAGGTTTACAATTAAGTACATCAAATTCAAATAGAAATTCAAATTAAAATTTTTATTTACCAGACAAAACAGGAAGGTCGCCAAGGCTAAAAGCCGTGAAAGGCCCTGGTGACCCGTACATACACATGATAGTAGCGCAAAAGTGATTCAAGGTACATAACACGCAAGTATAAAAGAAAACATGAACAATACGTACTAGTTCAAAAACGATTTCACAACTGATTATATTAAAATACATATATAAATGTGTAATAAAAAGGGTTTCCAGAAATCAATGTACACCATGCATAGACCATCTTATCATTGACACCCATACACTTAAAAGCACACATATATACATTTACTGTAACACAAATACATACGTATCGCTAATATAACGCAAGATAACAAGATTTAACATGATACAATGTATTTACACTAGGCTAATCTATAAAAATATGAAATAGAAAAATCAAAACAGTTTGTTGCGCATGTTCCTATGACGCCAGAGGGCAGAAATGTGAGTGTATTAGTGGAACAACGCCGGTATTTCCGCTCAGTATGTTAATGAAATTTGGCTATTCTTTCAAAAATGATGGTGTAGTTATACTGCGACTAACCACGCTTGTGAACGTTACCCTAATTAGAAAATTCTGCAGCGTTAACAAATGAGAAAAAGAGACACATGACAACAGGACTCTCTTCTAGCCAGCCGGCGTGTTGTACTCTCTTGTTAAACTACATGCTTCATTTTATAAGGTTCGCAAGCTGTCAACTAACGCCAATGACATCCTAGACTAGGAACGACACCCACCTTGGACGACTCTGCCATTCGGCTCACTCCACTAAATAAAGTTTATTCATCCTCCTCCTCGTCATCCTAGGTGAGTGAATCACCAAGCAATTGCCACGAAGAATTGGTTCTGCTACTTCCACGCATTCCGACATTCGTCATTCCACCACTCGTTTTGTGGAATAGACGTCGTTACGGCATCAACCAGGAAAATGCTGCTGTCGACACCACCATGTACACCTAAGGCGCACATGCTTCTTAAATGATCAAATGGTGGTCAGGTTATTTAAATGTACATATGCCAGATGAGCAGCTGTGCTGAAACGAAAGATTCCAATAGGCTACATTTCTGCAACGTGTTATGACCCCACCACTAGGGAATGAAGCGGCGCCTCCACGATCTTTGACGAAAATTGTACTGGCAGAGAAATTTGGCGTGCCTGAAATTTGGGTGTGCTTCTTGCACACTGTGCACCTATGGACGAAACTCGCTTAAGAGCTCGTGGACATAGGTGATGTAGTGGTCCTATGAAGGTTTACCCACTTGGCCTGTTTGTAGAAATAAACTTGGCCTGTTTGTAGAAAAAAAAGAGAAGTCGCTTGTTTTACACAGCCTTTTTGGACCGGTCGAGGGGCTTTTCTAGTTCCTTAGGCGTGTTTTGCGCCATCTGACACGAAGTAGACTCTATTGCTTCTAGCGAAAAATTGGACGCGTGCTCTCGCGAACAATGTGTGCTTTGCGCGCATGATAATAAGGGGAACGCAAGTGAGGATGAGTGGCGTCATTATGAATGCATCTTCGTCTGTATATGGGCGTCGTTCTTCGTCAAGTGGAGGTCACGTTGTATCAATGAGCCAACACCATGCGCTCGGTCTCTGGATGCAGAGCATGCGCCTGCCGAGCAAACAACGCAGACGTGAAATTCATAGCAGTACGCGAGCAACAGCATAAAGCAGGACGAAAACAAGGACGAAAAGAGAACTTGAGTTTATTTTCCTCACGTCCTCCATGAACTACTAAGTGCAATTAGCCAACGACCTTTTTCTTCTTGAGCGCTCTAAACCTAAAGCCTTCGGGCGCGATGAACGCGCACACGAGAAGTGAAGTGCCCACTGCATGGTAACAACCGAATTTAACTTCATTCACCGCAAGCTCAATTATCAATGACGCAACATCCCTCTAGTATCCTTCTAAACAACGTATCCGGCTTACGTTCTTCATCGTCCTTAATTCTATACATAGCTCTAGGTCGCGCGATCATGTGCAACAAATGCGATGCCAGCGTGTGTTAAGCCATATTCGACAGGGGCCAGACAGCGATGCAACCTTGAAAAATACCTTCGTAAAAGGCTCCCACACCAACCGTTTTACAACCAAGTCATTAGCACTCCGACCATACAAGCACCAGCTGACGTAACAGTGCTATTACAGTGTTAATTGCCAGAGGCTCTCGGCGTTGGAGCGGACAAAAGAATTCAGCGGTTGATGTAAGGAAGGAACGCTTAAAATGTTGCTAGGTGAAAACAGGGATGACATTGATACCAGGAAGAACTAAATTACAGCTTATACAGCTTTCAAGAGAATCAGAATAACACGAAAATAAAGCACATCTTTACAAAATCAATTACATGTGGATATTACATCAAGAATTAAGAATAACAAGCCAAATTTCCACTATGCATGTTAGCGTGTGGTCGGTATTTCACCATTTGTCGAAAATACAATTGCCCTTAGTTGCACATCTCCATCTCGGCGACTCCGTTAGCAATCAAATTTCTTCTCGCCAGTCTATAATGCCGGCGACACGCTGTGACTACAATAAACACCTTGCGGTAACTCAATTCACATCGCACTGGGCTCGGAGTCTGCCGCCGTGACATTCTCGCGATTTGCGCGTTGGTGGTAGTCCTTCAAGCTTGTTTTGCCCGCTGGGGACTCACTATGGCTTAGGTACGGGCACATTGGTCCGGAACCTTAGTGTATTGCGCGGCGAGTTCACCTGCGACGCCCTCACCTTCATGAATGAGAGAGATGCAGACGGTAGTGTACGTCGCGAACGTGCAGTGGAGCATCGCTACTCTCTAGCGAGTCTTTCGTTCGACCCAAGTGCTCGCTTTCTAGACATTCACTGTCGATATTGTTGCCTTTCTCTGGCGCTTTGCAAAGTAGCGTTTTTCCTTGCTCATTTGCACAGAAGCACCTACCTTCAGAGCAGCTGCGCAAGTGTTTCCCAATCAACAGCTTCTAGACAGGTGCCTATAATCTTTAGGCTCATCTTTCCTCGTTCATTGAGCCTCGAAAAGTCAACATCGGCAAGCATCTAACGGACAAGCCTTCCGAGCTGTATTGAAATATGTTCTCCAACTTTGTTTGTATTACCTGGGTCTCCCATTTTGTCCGTTGGCATTCATTCAAATTCGAGGAAGGAGAGCAAATCTTTCTGCAAAAAGAGAGCGCGAACGATGCTATTTATATTCAAATAGGAAGTCTCCGTGACTCGAAAAGGGAGTCTGCTTATTTCTGTAAGAGCGTACGTGATATCAGTGAAAATTGTCTATGCCGTATACTAAGGGTACGAATGGGAAAGCTCGGAAGAGCGCATTTACATAGGCAGACCAAAAGCGGCGAGGAAACGTCAAGCATGGACTGAATGACTGCGGTGGTGGCAAGAAAACGAAGTACGAAAGAGCACAGCAAACCATGCAAGCCTAACCTAAACTATATGCAGAATTCCGCGCCTCCCTTCGTACTGTTCAGGCCACGGTGCACAATTCAGCCCGCAAACTAAACAACTCACGTCATCGTGCGAGCGTAAGGAGGTGCACGATAACGAATACGAGACGCTGAAGTCGCGAGCGCAGGTAACGAGGTTTTATATTCGGCTACCTCTTCACGTAGTGCGCACCCAGCAACGGGTACACGAGCCAAGGTAATGGCAGAAATGATGAGGAAGGCAATTACGGCCGGCAATTAGTGGACGATAGGTGTTGGTTCCTGTGCCTTCATTGGCAATGATGAACTGGTCGCATTGTTGTTTTGACTGGTTGGTTCACACCTTTGCCCTGATCTCGCTATCTCTGTTTCTTAATGTTGTTACGTCGATGCCTTCGGGAGCTGAAAAATTGGTTTGTTTGTGTGTGTGTGTGTGTGTGTGTTTGTGTGTGTTTGTGTCTGTGTGTGTGTGTGTGTGTGTGTGTGTGTGTGTGTGTGTGTGTGTGTGTGTGTGTGTGTGTGTGTGTGTGTGTGTGTGTGTGTGTGTGTGTGTGTGTGTGTGTGTGTGTGTGTGTGTGTGTGTGTGTGTGTGTGTGTGTGTGTGTGTGTGTGTGTGTGTGTGTGTTATCGCACACGTTACTGGCGAAGCATTCCTAGCTACTATCCCTATTATCTAATCTTGAAGATGACTACTTCTGTTCTTTTGACATCTGGTTAACTAGCACATCTACCTACTTAATGCCATTTTTTCTTCCTAGTTTACACACCCTGAATGATACCGCGGCGTCCTTGCGAATATCAAAGAAAAGCACAAAGGTATCCCCCCGTGCGGCGTAAATTCTTTCTTCCATGTCTTCCTTTTCAATTGCCGATAGCTAGCAGGAAGCATTCTTTCCATTCGTGTGTGATTTCTCACGGTTTATTGCCGAGTTTTTAACCACCATAGTCTATGACATAACATTGTTTTTCTTCCACGAGCGCCTGTTTGAATCGAAGCACTGCTACCAAAATTATTCGCTGCTCTTTCAGGAGGTAGCACCTGTAGCCTCATTTATCGCGGTTCTGCATGCCTTTTGCGTTCCTTATTGAAGTTGTATTTTGCACTCTTCATCTAAGTAATAGAGTAATATTCCTTAGGTGCGGATTTTTGAACTTTAAATGCGTACCGGCAAAAACGGATACATTCGTTCTCGAGTGCGTGCGCATGAGTGTACGAGCGTGTATGCGTCTTATGTGTGTTAATTCGCGTGGGCGGGTTCGCACAAGTGTGTGCGTGCGTGCCTGTGTGTGAATGTGTTTTAGTTTTTGTGCGCATGTGTGTTCATGTGCTGTATATGTGCGCGTATGTGTCCCTGCGTCTGTTTGTGTGTGGGTGTGTGTGATGACAATAGCAAGACGGCGTTGACGACGAACGTGGCACGTCATTCGACATGATCTCTACACCACGAGTCAATTCCGAGCCATAGACGTGCCGCTTGTTGGTTTCTACACAAGCAGTAGACGAACATAAGCGAGATAAACTGCGCCGGTGAGTCACACCTGACTGTGTGTCTTAGACAAACGCATACATATGCAGTTGTAATATGACGCATGCTCAAAGATTGTATTCTTTGTACCCTAATGATGAAACGCTAACCACTCGAGCTCAGTCTGCGCCAGCCATGGAAAGTGGTACGTAATTGCCGCTCAAGCCACCGTCACCTCGCCTTTCTTTTATTTTTTTCCTTCCCCTCTTCCTGGCCATCACACTCCTTAACACAGGATAGAGACAGATTCCAAGCGGCACTTATTGTTCGACGAATAAAGGCATGCGCACGCCTAAAATCGCACAAACTAACGCCACCATATTGATATGTTAATATGTTACTTAAGTTTTAACAAGATTAGGGTAAGGTGGGGCAAAATGAGACAAAAATTTGAAAATAGTGAATATTTATTTTTATTTCACTCTTGACCCTTAACCGTCAATGCAGAAACTTTTCTTTGGGTACAAGGTATGTGCTACATAAATATGACCATGTTGCCACTGTCAAAAAGTTTATTTTAAAAAGAAATAAAAAATGCACCAGATGCCTCATTTTGCCCCAACCTGCGGGGCAAAACGAGACAGTGTGAAAAAAAAATTTAACCCTTCAGTTTTTGCAGTAGAAGCACTTGAAATTAAACTCCGTGGGCCCTCACGCAGCCTTCATGACCCCAGTCCTTGCACTCCACGCATTGAATCCAGAAAGAATCCGGTGGTGTTTTGCTCCAACACTCCTTGCAGATCAAACACCACCAGTCTTTCCTTGTGCTGTTGTTGTATTTTGTTGAAAGCTTGCACTTCATTGGATTATTCAACGATTGGACGCTAGATATGTTCTGACGCATCTTCTTCGCCTCCTTTTGCCGTTTTGGTGCAGAACTGCACGGGCGTTTCGTGGCTTTCAGCTTCGTCAGCCGAGCTTCGTGAGGCGATGAATTTAAAACTGTGCTAGATTCGAATTTTCTAGCGCTTCTTTTTTTAAATTTGGTATTGGAGGAATGTCATCAAAACTCGATGCCGAGACGTGTTTGTGAACGGCTTGACTTGGAGATTCTTCCAATTTTGCGTTCGCCTCTTGACATCCTTGGGAACGCCGAAAAACCTCGATGCAGCGCGAATGGAGTGTGTCCTGAACAGCAATCAGTGCATTTTCACGTCGTTTTCCTCCCAGGAAGCTCTATATGATATTCTCTTGTGCGTCCGAACCCTCCTAAACAATAAGATATAATATATAATGAGTGTAAGTAAATGGTTCACTTAATAAGACACTCTCTAAGGCAATTCAATGCCTTTTTGTCGCGTTTTGCCCCGCTGACATGCCCAAATTCAAAAAAATTTCCGCTTTGGCCCCGCGCACCAAATGAACTAAAATTTGGGTGGTATGTAGCTAGTAGATAAATACTTACTTCGTTGTACTGACGCCAGAGTAGCTTCATGCACGGATCCCAAAATTTGGCCGAGAAGAATTTCGCCCCTTTTTGACGGGTCACGAACACACTGACACCAGCCGCGTAATTTTTCCCACGCGAACGCTGTGAGCAATCATCAACTTTTACACATAAAAAGGTGGACAACTACCAGCACCTCTCGCTGAAATATAGAAACAAAGAAAAGTGCTTTTTGTATTAGCTATAGAGGTCGGCAAAGCCAAAATGTCGCGTTTTGCCCCGTGTCTCATTTTGCCCCGCCTTACCCTACATTTATGGAATAGTTCCTAAAAGTTCCAAAAAAGAGAAACGACTGCATTGGAATTTGCGACAAATCTTGCAGAGCTTGAGACACGGGCCACAGCGCAAAAAAAAAAATAATAACGAACAGGGCAAATGTAAATGTGGGCAAGAAACTAGGTAGCTGTTCAGTGAACGTCCATAGCGCTAAGTACAGAAGCCTGTAAAGATGTTCTAAGGACTTGGATAAGCCTTTGTGTGCCCCTACGTCGGGCGGCAGAGAAAACGATTTTCCACCGTAGCCAGTTAAGGCGTTCCTTTCGCAAGTCTATAGCTCAAACTTTCCTCGAGACTGCCACGTTGCTGCCATGGCGCGCAATTTGCATGCTTTGCTTCCATTCTGCTCCATAGCTCGACAACAGTTTTGCAACTAAAGGACGAAAGAGGCAGTAAAATGAGCTTACCAAGCTGTGGGGATATAGCATAATTGCACTGCGGCGCCTGTACCGAACACGCTTTCATGCTTGGCCAATCGACTACACTTTACCGTGATAGCTGCTGCAGCTGAGGCTGTCGTTGCATAATTCAGTTCGGCGTTTGGAGGCGCCGTAAAGTCTTAGAAAAAGCTGTCGCGGGAGAGAGTATAGCGCACCTGCCCCAGACAACGCGCCTAATAACTATGGAAACTTTTTTCGTGCATCATCTTCAGTCTGTGACCTCGAAGCGTCCATTCTGCCATTTCTCTCTGTGTGGACACTATCGAGTTTCCCGCTTGTTATCGCTCGTATTCTTCGCAGGCGCCGGCTACAGTGTGTCACGCCGAACTCGAAGCTTGTTTGCTTTAGGTGCAACGTGGCACGCTTTCTGTCTCTTCTAAAGCAACAGAATTTACCTGAACTCGTGAGAAATATACTTAAATAAATCAATGCATAAATTCATGTTGTGCATACTCAACATGTCCACGAACAACCCTAAGGTCTTGGTGGTGGTGTATTCATAGCGTAGAATTCACACAACATTTACATTAATAATAATAATAATAATAATAATAATAATAATAATAATAATAATAATAATAATAATATTATTATTATTATTATAATAATAATAATAAAAGAAGCAAAAGAAGGAGACGAAAATAATTTATTTTACACCATGATGGAGCACGAGATACGTAAAACACTTATTTGAAGGGGTACGTTGGGGGCTTGAAATATATTCCTCTTCTCGGCCCGACACATATCTCAATGAAGCTGCATATGCCAAGGCAGAGCGGGTGTCTGTATGCAGGTTGTCCCCTTGCGCATCTGGGTGCGACAAAGATTTCACTAACCCCATTACTCACCAGCAGCAAAGTGTCGCGAAACGGAGAATGCTGCAAAAATGCGCTTGTCGGTCAATCGAAAACCTTCAAAGTAGCGTGCGCTACATCAAAACGGACTCCCCTTGCGTTTCTGTACCTTTCATCAAAACTGGGTGTCATGTCTGTGCCGTATGCTTCGGAGCCTCGCTGGTGGTCAGCGTGGTCACAGAGTGGTCACCCACATCCGGCCAATCCTGCATTCACTAAGTGAAACAGCTGCGTCTCAAAACCAGTCAAAAACACAACGCCCACCCCTTTGAGCTTCTCTACTCAAACATCTCCACAGGGGGTAAGGGCGCTGGTTGTATGTATTGCCCATCACGGATTTTCCTTTTTATTACTTCTTAAAATCACAAAGTCTTGCTGATGTCTTTCCTTTCCCTGTGCTTTTCGATGCAGGGTTTCTGCAGTTCCATAGTTTTACTGTTTTGTAGCCTGTAACATCCGTTTGTCAACGAAGATTTTTAAGCTTTTTTTTTCTAATACCTGGCGTGCCTCCAATTTAGGCTCATACAATAACGTAAGTAGTGCCGCAGACAATCGTTTAGCGGCCAATTGATATATGCCAACTAATAAACGAAAAAAAAATTGGCATTTGCAGAACGAAAGAAAAGGGAAAAACATGTCCTTTGCCCGCCCTTCATATCACACGCTGAATTTGATCCAAGTGCGCTTACGTTTATTACAGACCTAGATCACTCGCGAGGACGATCACCCGCTCCTTTCTATGACTCCAACCGAACCAAGAAAAGCTTTTTTCATTCAAGCGTTGTAATCTGCGGTCCCCAGAATAGCCTGTTTGAACCGAGCACATTCTTTCAAGGCACTGAGAATGTATGATCAGAAAGAAGGTCCCAAAATCACAGTCGGTTGCACATTCATTTTGCGCATTCAACTCTACGGGCAGATCGATGCCTGAATTCCTCTTTGGAGCTCCATCCAGCCTGCACATCGTGTTTTGAAACGGCACATTCTGTTCGTTCTCTTTTATTAAGGAGAGTACTAGAAGAGCGTGCGAAGCCATCTGAAAAATAAAAAAAAGCCTCGCAAATAATGAAGGAGAAGCTACTTTATGTGTGGCTAAATCAAAGCTGCACGCCATGCTGCAAAGATTATTGCATTGAGTATGCCCTTAACTTGCCGTAACAACGCGGCTCGTTCTATCTTTTGCGTCTGTCAGGCTGAGCATTTGCAAAATATAAATAAACCGTTACCAATTTCCCATGTCGTGTGTTTACTAACTATTGGGTATATTTCGCGGGCCTATACTATGAAATTCCGTTCTAGTTTCCTTACAATGAGCACGATATCTTCTTTATCTATAATGAATGCTGTCTGACACGGACAAACGATATTGCAAGATAAAAAAAAACGTGTGATTTCATCGCAGCCAAATAGTGAAGAAGAGACAAAACTTGTTGCCACCTACTTTTTATTTAGAAGATAAAAAATCACGCCATATCCACGAAGTGAATGGTGATCAGTGGGCGAAGCTCCGGAGGTAATCTGGTAAACCGTCAGTCCCCGTAAATTTTGCCCACTCGATCATCATACAAAGACCTGACACACAAATGCGGGGATGTGGTGTGATTATGAACGTTTGTTGTCGGCGTTGCCGTTTTGCCTTTCGAGGGCGAGAGCGCGTTCGCGATCGTTTTCATCCATGGCAGAAAGAGAATGTGTGGTCTGGAACGCGCTTATACTTCATGGTCATCAGCGTCATCGTCATCGTTATCACGTGTAGTGGGTACATTCCACTATACTGGAACGCGCTTGGTCATCAGGCGTCATCGTCATCTTTATCACGTGGAGTGGGTACATTCCACTATACGTGGCTACCTACCTACCTACCTACCTACCTACCTACCTACCTACCTACCTACCTACCTACCTACCTACCTACCTACCTACTACTACTACTACTACTACTACTACTACTACTACTACTACTACTACTACTACTACAGAGGAGGGACAGACCCACACCCTAAGGAGCTTCGCCCCTAAAAAACGTGAGCGGCATCACGTTTATAGGAATCTAAGTTCGGTGGTGACGAAACAGCAGGGTCAGCGAGATGGTAAGCTGTCGTACATTTTTTTAGCACCAGAACAGAGCACGAAGCTATAGATAATTGTTCAGAAGCTGCGCTGAAGCGTCTAATGGCTTCGGTAATTACTGCGCTGCTTCGCTTTATTTTTGGCAGCGAGGAGGAACGTTAGCCTGTACTTTACTATAGTTTAAATTTATTGCTTCTTATCTGCCTTCTGTGCTTGCGATCGATCTCGTGTACGCGCAGTGTTTTGCAAAACGGATAGTGCAAGTAAAGGAAATCAGTGCGGCATGCAAGCTTCTAATACGAAGAAACTCAGTAGCTGCTTCTGTGGAACTTCAGGACTTAAGAAGAGGAGGCCGGTCAGCATTTGTCTTTTTCTCGCAGCGATCCATCACGCATCGCGCCATCCCTGCCTGCGTTTCGTTTTCCGTTAAGCAGCCTTCTTCTCAATAGGCGCGTGCAGGTCTGAAAAATGTGACTGACTTCGTTCTGTTTACTGGGCGCACTGAGTGCACAATGAGTGCTTGTGAAGCTATCACGATGGAGGACCGATGTATCGAGTTTCACAGCAAAGAAGCGATATGCGCACCTGTTATTTTTAACAGCCGAGTATTGCTGCGTGACGCGTGAACAGAAATAATGATCATCATGAACCGGAACGCGCTTTCTTCACCCTCATCTTCATCTTCTCTATCACTCCCAGAACACGCTAAAGCGGTCGAGCACTTGCACGCTTACAAAATCTTGTAGTGTGATTTGCAGCCTTCTTAAGGTATGAGGCCAAGTGGAAAAAAGCGACTTTTTTTTCAAAATGTCATTTTTTGGTTTTCGGTAATGTTAAATGTGCATTTTATTGCCCATCATTTTACTGCTCAAAGTTTTTGTGTACGCAGATTTTTTCAAAAGACACATGAAAAAATGTGAGACTACCCATCACCTATGAAACCGAAACTGAAAGTGCCAGTTTTGTGTGAATCGTAAAAATAACTTGATATGTAGTATTTTGTCGGTTACTTAGTAATCATGTAGGGTAAGGCGGGGCAAAATGAGACGCGGGGCAAAGCGCGACATTTTGACTTTGCCTACCTCTATAGCTAATACAAAATGTACTTTTCTTTGTTTCTCCATTTCAGCGATAGCTGCTGTTAATCGTTTCCACCTTTCTATGTGTAAAAGTTGATGATCGCTCACAGCGTTCGCGCGGGAAAAGTTATGCGGCTGGTGTCAGTGTATTCGCGACCAGTCAAAAAAGGGCGAAATTCTACTCGGCCAAATTTTCGGATCCGTGCGCGAAGCTACTCCTGCGTCAGTACAACAACGGAAGTATTTATTTTGTTACTTTAGACTACTGGCTACATACCACCAAAAGTTTGGGACATTTGGTGCCCGGGGACACAGCAGAATTTTTTTTAGAATTCGGGCATGTGAGAGGGGCAAAACGCGACAAAAAAAACATCGAATTGCCTTAGAGAGTGTCTTATTAATTGAACAATTTACTTACACTCATTATATATTATATTTCTTTGTTTAGGAGGGTTTGTACAAAAGAATATCATATAGAGCTTCCTGGGAGGAAAACGACATGAAAAAGCACTGATTGCTGTTCAGGACATGACTCCCTCCATTCGCGCTGCTTCGAGGTTGTTCCGTGTTCACAAGGATGCTCTGAAGAGGCGCATGAAAAAATTGGAAGAATCTCCAAGTCAAGTCGTGCACAAACACGTCTTGGGATCGAGTTGTAATGACATTTCTCCATTACCGAAATTAAAAATAAAACAAGCGCTAGAAAATCCGAATCTAGCACAGTTCTAAATTCATTGCCTCACAAAGCCCGGCTGACGAAGACGGCTGACGACTCGGACTCTATCTATCTATCTATCTATCTATCTATCTATCTATCTATCTATCTATCTATCTATCTATCTATCTATCTATCTATCTATCTATCTATCTATCCGCCTATAATTTTGTGCTCTCCTGGCCGTATCGTTAACGGGATTTATACCAAAATCGGTATGGCACAACATGAATGTATGGCAAACATGAATGACTGGTCCTATCATGAAAAGCATGACTACCTTGTCATGAAAAGCATGATTTACACGCCATGGCCTTAGTGCTCCTGATGCCGTTTTCTTAAGCTTCATATATCTAAAACTTGGTACGATGAGACATTTTTGCATGACCAACATAAATGACAGCTGGTAATATGAAAATCATGACCTGCATGTCATGTACAACATGATTTACATGCCACGCTCATGGCACGCTGACGGCCGTTTCGCTAGTGTGATATACAACAAATTTGGTATTGAGTGAAGTGACTGTATGACGAACATAAATGACAAGTTGTAACATGGAAATCATAATAAGTGATTTGCAACATGACTTGCATGCTACGCTCATGGTACGCCCATGGCCGCTTCGCTAGCTTGATATACACTAAACTTGGTATTCACCGACGTGATTGTACGACGAGCATAAATAACAAGTGGTAATATGGAAATCATGACATGTCATGTGCAACATGACTTGTATGCCACGCTCGTGACACTCTCGTGGCCGTTTCGCTAGCTTGATATACACCAAATTTCGTATTGAGTGACGTGACTGTATGACGAGCATACATGACAAATGCAATATGGAAATCATGACATGTCATGTGCAACATGACTTGCATGCCACATGACACTCTTGTGACCGTTTAGCTAGCTTGATATACACCAAATTTTTAAGGCGAAAGCCTTTAATGTCTCATGCTAATGTCGGTCCGTCCGCCCGTCCGTCCAGCCGCGCCCTAGCACGGTGCCAGGTGGGCGCCGGGGCGCGCAAACGGACGCTGGTCGCGTGGGACTCTAGAGCGCTCGCGCTTTGCTTGTGTAGCATCGCAAGCAAAGCGCGACGCTACGCAATATGGAAATCTTGGAATGCATGTCATCTACAATGTCATTTACATGCCACGCGCGTGCTGCGCTTGCGTCCAGTTCGCTAGCTTGATATCCAACAAAATTTGTATTGCGGGACGTGACTGTATAACGAATGCAAATGACAAGTCCTAACACGTAAATAATGGCATGCATATTACGTACAGCATGATTTGCTCCTTGCTGGCTGCTTCGCATTACATTGATTCCCACAGTGTGTGCGATCTGCCGGTTTTTTCTTTTTTAATTTTTCACCGCGAATCGCAGCGAGACGCTAGACTAATCTTCCTCCGAAGACGCGAGACTGATTTTCTCGCGCTGTGCGCATCGCGCAAACGCCATCCGCGTTCCAGCGCTTATATTGACTGACCCTTTGTAAATTCCAAAGTGTGTTCCGCCAACGCCTGTGTCCATTAAGACGGCGTCGGTCGGAATGATTCCACACGCTGGGCACATCGACGCTACTCAAGCAAAGCGCGAGCGCTGTAGAGTCCGACGCGACCGGCGTCCGTTTGCGCACCCCGGCGGCCACCTGGCTCCGTGCCAGGGCTCGGACGGACGGACGGTACGGACAGGCGGACGGACACGGACGGATGGAAGGACGGACACGGACGGATGGAAGGACGGACACAGCCGGACGGACGGACGGACGGACACGGACGGAGAGACGCCGGACGGACGCTGGACGGACGGACGGACGTGAGCATGAGATATTAAAAGCTTTCACCTTAAAATTAGTTTCGTTTTAAGGGGTGGCGTCTGCATGACGCGCAAAGCGCGAGAACGCCAACGCATGCGAAACGGAGGTAGATTATTCTCGCATCTCGCTGCCATTAGCAGTAAAAATTAAGAAAGAAAACGCTCACATTTCGTTTGTGTGTTTTATTATTGCTCTAAAGTTTCATTCATCTATAGCGCCTATAGCATCTACTGTAGCGTCTACTATAGCGTTATATCTCTGATGTATGATTTTATAGGGGGTCTCACTGACAGTCTCGCGACTTTCAGACCACTTTCTGTATCTGTATTCATCACATGTATTGTATCACTTGTATTCCATTAATAAAATTTTAAATTTCGAAAATTTCTTTTTGCTACAATTGAGGCACGCGTTGCAAACACAGCACAGTCAGTCATACGTCTTCCATGATGTCGCTTCCTCGCTATCATGTCACCTTCTCATTCTCAACATAGAAAATATGACTTTGTAAGAAAACAATGCTTTTTTCTATCTATTGCCGCCTCGCTTATCGATCCAAATGCATGAATGTGCGGCCGAGGGCATGGACCGCTAACTACGGCTGCATCACGAAGACTTTGGATTATGGCAATGAGGTTAGAGGTGAACGTATCATGTTTACTGAGATATTTTGGACATAATACATTTTGTGCGTGTTTTTTGTGAGTCACATCAGGAAATACTGCAGGGAATGAATACGGCATTTTTAAAACAAGATTGTCCACTTGATGAGTTGGTCGACACTGTTTCTTTTTTTTAGGCATGGTAGTGAACTTAATCAGAGAAGCCATTCATCGCAGGGAAGTCACTCTGGTGTTTTTCAATAAACCGAAGCATGTCCCTGTGCAAGCCTACCACTTGTCACAGTAAATTCAGCTCAGAAATGTGCAAACCGTCGTGTAGCTTTTAATACTTGTGTAGCTTTTAACAGCCTCTTCCCTCCAGGGACAGGAAACACTATTGCCATGCGACGCAATTAAATTTATAGGCCATCTGAAGGAAGAGTACCAGGTTAGAAACACTGCAGCATGCCCCAACTCTACTCTTTCGTACTGGTGTTTACTTTCTTCGTAATTTTCCTCCTTCTTACGCTTTGCTTTACTTTTTCACTCGGTCTTTCAGTACCTTAGAAGTCTTCCTCATCTCCCACCTCACGTACGCTGTTTCACCGTGTCCGGCTCGTTTCTAGAAGTTTGCCGCTGTATTTCAGAAACTGGAAACCTTTTTCCGGTCTGTTTCTTCTATTTCTTATGTGAACGCGCCTAGGCTCTGCAATGTTACTTTACTTCTTCGTCTGACTTCCGCCCATCTTAGTTGACAAGCTGAGAGCTCCTCTGGGAGACAGTTAAGTCGAAAAGCCGGTGAAAAAGTTGAAAGAACTTTCGGAAACTTCGTTTGGCTACTACTGCTTAGGAATGTTGTTTACTGTTGGTTGGAGTGGGGTGCTACGCTGGATGGTACGAGTTTGCCGAAACTCGGAATCTCTCCTTGCTCTGGCGACACCCTCTTTTGAACGAACAAATATAGCGAAAAGGTCAAATGTAGCCCACAGCACGCTCCGCGTTCTATCGATTACTATGGAACGCGGCGTCACGTGAAGGGCGGTCGAGAAAGCTGGGGTAGCGTCATGAAACTAACGGCATCTTCTATCATTTGTTTGTAGTTCCGCTGAGTGCAGAGGTTCACCCATGGAAGAAAAGTGTAAGAAATTTTTACTAATGACATTTTCTAGAGGTACGGGCTGTGTAAACTGTTTTTCAAGCGTTAAATGTTTGCAATAAATATTCTTTAGAATAACTTGTACCGGGGACTCAAAGATGACCTCCAGCCGAGCGCCTTTTCAACAGCGCGTGCCTAGTGCTATTCGCCACGGCCACGTGTGGTATTTTCGCTTTTGGCAACACACTGCGTTGGAACGCTACGGTTGTGCAATCAGCTAGCGATATAACATGGCGGTGTTTTAACCGCGGAGCTGTTAAGGCGTGACGCTTGGCCTTGCAGGTTGAACAAAAAGTATAATCATCATGATTGACCTCCACCTTGTAGCACGTTGGTCGGCCGGCGCGCGCCCACTTCGTTCTTTCCATCTTCTTAAGACCTTGCTAATTAAGCTTAAATAAGATAACTTTGATTAAGACCTTGCTAATTAAACTCTTGCTGATTAAAATCATACAAAGAGCTGCTAATTATGTTCTTGCTTATTAGAACCTTTATAATGAAGACCATGCTAATTAAGAGCAAGTGAGACATCGTTCATAGCGTCAGAGAGGCGCCATGCGTCCGCCGTGGACTATATCGTCGCATTGCCAACATACTAACAATTTTTTATGTAAGGAAGGTGCTCCGTAGCGTCCACGGCATACGCTTGACAGTCACACCGGCAGTTAACAATCAAGACTTGAACTGGCGCCTTCTCAGAATCAACGAGTTTGCAGCTGAGCTCTCATGTCAATTAGTTTGATCGACAGGCACCGACGGCAAGGTTCGGGCCCGCCCACCACGTTTGCTCTCGCCGAGGCGTAGTACTAACTCCGGAACGCCAGCAAGTGACACGATTCCGGTACGAGCTAGGATGTTACTTCAATATATTCGACGTAACATAATAATCGAAGTAATATTCAACTGAAGTGAAACAAGCTTTATGGTAGCGCTGCGTCGGCGCTCATGTTGCCTTCGAGAGTGGAAATTTCCAAGCTCCAAGTGGAACGAAAGAACTTGCCCGTAAGAGGATAGCCACCCACGAACACGCCTGTGGGAGGCGCGATGTTCAATGTGCAAAGACGTAGTTCAACAACCACACCGGCGTTGCTGCGCTGTTGAAATGTTGGCTGAGTGGCGGCACTTTTCTATGAAAACCGCCGCAAATGCCGCACATGCGTTTCTGACATGCGCGTTCTTCTAGCCGTTTTTCTCATCGCTGCTTTCGCACGCTCCGCATTGTCTTCCTGTCATGACCGCCGTAATGCGAGCTCGGAGCAAACACGTGTTCACGAGAATGTTGAGCCATCCTGCATTGCACCCCCGTTTCTACTTTGGGATGAGAAAGCAAAACGTGGACAAGCAAACCCGGAACTACACGACTAGCAGAGTCGGTAAACATTTGAACGGGAAGCGGGAAGCCCTAAAATAATTTGCTCTGTCGTACATATAAAGATAGATGACCTCGGCACGTAGGAGCTACAAGTAGCGGATACCTAGAGCCTTATAATTTGAGAGAGAGGATGAAATTTAGGTGTCCTTGTTTGCGTACAAAGACAGAGTTATGCAATAAACGAATTGTGTATCTTCGTATTTTGCTGTATAGGCTGACATCGTAGTCATATAAGAAATCCGCAACTCAGTGGCAGCGCAGTCACCTCATCAGTCATTATCTAGACGCCAGACTCTTCAATTGAGTATAACAATTGTCATCATCAGCATCATCATCTTCTTCATCTTCTGCCTTTCAATGAAGTTCAGGTGAAACTTATCGCATCTCTGTGCAGCACGGTACCGCGAAAATTTTAAGTAAAGCGATATTTTTCTTACAG
>JALIZH010030330.1:0-19345 GCA_030522465.1 Rhipicephalus appendiculatus | reverse complement strand
AAAAGTGCCTGCAGTACGCAAGGAAATGCTACGCATTTAAAAGACAGCGGGGCTCATGCGCAGAACCCAAGCGACTTTTGGGCTCTTGCGCTCGTGTTGTCCCAGGACAAAAATCGAAAACTACCGTTGGTCCCTAAGATATCTTGGTTCGTCAGCGAGACGACGCAGACAGCGCGTCCCACAAAGCAGTATGACCCACGTCGAGGATAATTTTAATTTCGCCGCTTTTGGTGTTCCGTGCGCTTGACCCAACGCCGCCTGCGTTTGACCAACCTCTCAACGTAGTGCTTCTCCTACGAATACAAGTGCAGTCTACCCAACACAGCTTGGGGGGTCCAGCGTCTTGGGTCCGCAATTTTCAAACTCGCTATGGTGTATTCTATCACCCTAGGTCATTTTCTTCTTCGCTAAACCATTACAAAAAATTGAAGGACACTTTGTACATTCCAAAGTGTGTTCGGCGAAAGCGTGTGGCCATTCCACTGATTATGCCATGTCTTTTTTCTTTAACACTCTCAGTGGGATAAGACACAAACCGAATGGGTGCGTGTTTTCTTCTTTAATTTTTTACCGCGAATCGCAGCGAAACGCGAGACTCATCTTCCTCCGGCCGCATGCGTTAGTATTTTCTCGCGCTTTGCGCATCGTGCAAACGCCATCCGCGTTCCAGCTCTTAAACTGACGGACCCTTTGTAAATTGGAAAGTGTATTTCGTGAACGCCTGGGTCCATTGAGACGGCGTCCGTCAGAATGATTGCCAACTCTGGGCACAGCGACTCTACGCAAGCAAAGCGCGAGCGCTATAGGCACCGGGCGCGGGGACTGGTGGCGCCTCTTTCTGTGGCAACGGAGAACTAGTGGCATGTGGGCGCCGGAACGGTCGCAGGCGCTTGCTGCGGGGGGCGCAGGCTGGATGTCGGTTTCACTTCATTGGGCTCTCGTCGCTTGTGTCGTGCGCTGCTGAAATATACGTGCGCACGAAGGCTGAAGATTACTATATTTTAAGGGTCGGCGAAGGATCGAAAATAAATGGAAAACATAACAGGAACGGGGGCGTGCAAAACTACAACTGATGAACAAATGCAATCGGCGAAGCATCCAGTAAAGACGAAAAGGGAATGGGAGACGTAAGCTCTATTTTTTTAATGTTAGGGGACAATGTTAACGTATAGACAGAATAACAAAGTATTAGGAAAAATTCGGCAGATCCCACGTATTGTGGGAACCGATTTTATGCGAATCAGCGAGTCTATGCTGCGTTTTTTCTTTTTAGCTTTAAGTCAAGCGTAACGAGGTGGATCGACGTGTTTTTGTAGATGGAGTAGTGTGCACACAGTGTGCTTACTAAGCATACCGACTACACTGACGTTTAAAGGCTAACTTGTGGTCTGACGTAATGTTAGCGCTCATGTTAGAGAACAGACGTCAGTATTATTGAAACGAAGCGCACGCTACGGTGCGATTCACATTTCGTGCCGATGCTGTGAATATCATACGCGTAGCGTTGGTCAGAGTATTGTTCCGGGTCGAGCAACGCTTGAATATAGCTTGCAGAGTCATAGGAGCACATATGTAATGTTTATCTGACGGTTATAAAAGCCGAGCCAACATTGAAATCAAAGGGGTACATAGTAGCACAAACTTAGAAAATAAAGACATGAGGAAAACAAGTACGAGGGAGCGCCCGACCTTTCTGCTCCCTCCTACTTCTTTTCTCGTGTCTATTTTCTAAGTTTGCGCTACTAAGTACCCCTTTGATGTTAACCAACTCGCCCAACAAGAAGTCTTATTAAAACCAAGATTGGCGTTAAGCCGACGTAACGTCTGTTTCATATGAGTACATGAGTAATGTTTATTACCTTGTCATGAAATTAGATAGTCAGCACTGCAACCACAATTGACGTTGGTTGCACCGACATTTTTCTTGCGCATAGGATCTTTTCAAAAGTAATTTCAAGTCCTGGCTTGGCTCTGTTGTAGAATATTTGATATCCGCTCAGAGTACCTGGTTTCGAACTCTTGCTGGGATCCGGATTTCTATTCTTTGCATACGTCGGATTCACGTGGCTGATGCCGGATTTTTTGTACATGCACCCGCTTAAATTATCAATGTCTGTTCTCGCCGTTCCTGGGTAGATCCATTGTGAATCCCCTGTGCCTCATACCAGCATCCCGCGGCCCGTGGTATACGCCCGGTATGTGCCGCACGTGACCGGAAAAATTTTCGCGCTACTCATACCACCATATCACAACCAGACAGCCATGTTCGTCTTATTTTCGTACCCACCTATGCCAATTTTGGTTAATGTCAACTTAAGGAGGCGACCACCAGAGCGCCCAGACGTAGGCGGCTAGATAGAGAGATAGAGGCATTTATAGATAGAGATAAGAAATGCTTTGCGTTTAAAATAGAAATAGGAATGGGGATACCTAAATCTAGCTCCCCACATCGTAGCTTATCGCATTGAACTTCGTCTGCGGGGTGCACTTGCAAAGCAATTTGCAGTCGTTGTCGCTTTTATATTCCGTGATGTCAAGCACGTGGCCAGCTTCGTGCAAGCGGTGACCCTTCTCTAGAGCAAACGCATGAAAACGCGTACGCCGGCTGGTCAAGCCTTGAAAGCCGCAACGCAATGTAACTGACATCGCCATTAGTGCACGTGCGCTGTCAGTACTCGCCTTCTCGCCAGGAGCCCAACAGTGAGGAGCAGCGAGTTTGCCAGTTAAAATACAAAGATGTTTATTTTGCAGCACTTTCGCCAATCGGGCCGGTCTCATTTGCAGTCCCGAAAGGGAGGAGGCATCGTGCCTCTGGTCCACCTCCAAACGAAAGCAAACGCATAAAAGCACAGCACCACGCAAATAAGCCTAGTCGATTGACGTTCCGACGGTGCTCCTGGGTGTGAAGACATGAAAAGAACATGTGTCATCCTTTCTTGATGACTTGGCGACCATTGAACGCTGCCACGACCGCAAACGACTGCGCGGGAGTCTCCCTGAAGCCCGACGACGGGCCCCGTTATCTGAACACATGTCCGACAGTCGAACACTTCGTGCATTGTTCAAGAAACACTGTTGCTGCCGATTCTCTTTGCCTTGGGCGACAAACGAAACAGCGTACAGCTTGCGATTGTCCAAAAATAAACGCCGCCGCTATTACTTGAATACGTTGCCGAAAGTAGCACAGCCTTCTCCGCGTCGTCTGCTTCACATGCCAGTGCTTTCGCTGCCGCCGCTAGGGGCGCTTTTCGGGAGGGGCGCCGCTGGCGCCGTACGACGGCCGCCCGGTGCCTATAGGAGACCAGCGCTGGATAGGTGGCGCGCCGAAAAAGGGGCCCCTGGCGGCGAGTCGCGACACAACTCAGCCGCTCGCGCTCAGACGGCCGGCCGCAGTGTACCGCGGCGAGAGCACGCGCGTGCGCCGTTCCCCGGCTTGATTTTAACACGAGCAGCTGTTCCGCCAGTAATACTGCACTGTGGTTCTTAAAAAAAAAAAGAACTTTGTCCGAAGGTAACTCTCACTGCAAATCACTGGAAAACGGAGAGAAGCTCAGCAAAGCGGACTGCGCCTATATGCTTATGGCGTCGAAGAGACAGTGCTGTGCCGTGATTGCGATTCCCTCGTCAACATTTTCTGGCTTCTCGATGGGACTCGTGTCAGGCTAGTGCAGGCTGCACGCCTCTATTGATAAGTACGTGCTGCGTCGATATCCCGGGGCCCACTTCTGCAGTAAGAAAAATAGAGACAAGGAGTAGCACCGTCAATTTTTTTTCTGGCGTGGTATGTATTCCCAATGCGCGGTATGTCTACACGCGGACGTTGATGAAGCAAACCACCGTGGTAGTATAGCACGTATGGTGTCACGCTGCTATACTCGAGGCCGTGGTCTAGATTTCCGGCCACGGCGGTGGCATTTCGATGGGGGGCGAAATACAAAGAACACGCGTGTACCTAGATTTATGTGCACATTAAAGAACCCAAGCGATCAAAATTGATCCTGGTACCCACACTACGGCGTGCCTCATAATCATACCTTGTCTGGCACGTAAAACCCTAGCAATTATCGATGTTGATCAAACCCCTTTATTCTAAGGAGACACAGGCAAGCGGAAAAACTAAAACACTAGGTTAGGCGTATTAAACAAGTAAAAATCCAATGTCTGTTAGTTCTAAATAATATTGTGTTTAACAAAGAAAAAACGAGCCCTTAAATTTACTTTTCTTCCCTTCATAGGTAAAAATCCAAGACATTTGACAATTCTCTAGCGAGGCATAAATTCCGATGTCACTTCAGCACGGCATCCAATGCAGATAGAAGCTTTCGGCATCGGCTGACTCCAGAAAGCTAAGCCTCAAGTAAACCGCTGCTTTATTCGTAACAAGATCCATGTCTGTAGCACAAATTAAGTTAAACGGAGGCATCACAACATCGAGTATCCATCGCGTGCGTATTTTTTATAACAGCTATAGTTCAGCGGCTTGGGCGAATGTGCCCCCCGCAAACAACTCGTAGACAAGGCAGCTTTCCTTCTATACGAAACTGTTTGCAAATAATGTAGACTACCTGCCCGCCGTATCCTTCAAGATTACGCGGGGGCATCAGAAGGAGGTTGGTGGTGGTGGTCCGATAAAAAAAAAAAAAATGTTAGATATGCCACATGCTGCATAATATGCTAGTTTTATTTTGGACAAACTGCCGGTTAAATTCTGCTGTTTGGCCCTGGTTTCGACTGGTGGCCGTCTTCACTGTCGTATAAATCTAGCGGACACGAACAATTCGGTTTAGAAACCAGCCCGACGCCACTAGACAGGAGAGCAAGAGCAGACCATACTCTGCTCGCCCGTCCGCTTGGATGCAACGCCGCCGCCGTTTTTATTCATATGATTTAAAAGGAAAAATGTAGACGGATACGTCCTCGCTCATTTCTACATATTGTGGCACTTGAATACGCAACAGTACCGCCAGCGCCATGTGGTTTTGTTTCGGCGATGCGCGCCCGCACCGCCTCTACCAGTGGCCGCTCTCGTCTGCGGGAGCGGCTGAGAGGTGCGCGATTTGACCACCAGGGCGGCGCTGCCCGCACCGCCAAAACTCCAGCGCTGGTTCCCTATAGAGTCCGAGGCGACCGGCGTTCCGTCTGCGCATCCCGGCGGCCACCTGGCTCTGTGCCAGAGCTCGGATGGACGGACGGACGGACGGACGGACAGACGGATGGATGGACGGACGGATGAACAGACAGACAGACGGATGGACAGACGGACGGACGCATGCGTAGTGAGGGTGTGGCCTCCGCGGGGAGGGATGCCTAGAGGAGAGAGAGATGGAGAAGAGGTTTTTTATTTTTATCTTTTTTTAATGGGTTGGCGCATGCGCAGTGGGGGGTGTGGACGGACGTACACCGGACGGACGGACGGACAGACGGACGGACGGACGGATGGACGAACGGACACCGGACGGACGGACGGACAGACGGACACCGGTCGGACGGACGGGCATCGGACGGACGGACACCCGACGGACGGACGGACGGACGGACGGACGGACACCGGACGGACGGATGGACACCGGATGGACGAACACCGGACGGACGTGAGCATGAGACATTAGGGGCTTTTAGCTTGCACGTATACTTTTTAACGTTACCGTGTTACCGGAATACCGGATTGCGTTTACCGTTTTACCGGAACGCATGTTTTAGAAAAGTTTTAGCACACCATACGTAAACGTTTACGTACTTACGTAAACGTATACCTTTACGTTTGCGCAAACCACCAAATTGCGATGATAACTGCATTTAAACGATATTTAATTTAGATGAGATTGAATCACTACTGCGGCAAAATCATCAAAAAGGTTTTTTAGCGTGTAAGGTATCCCAATGTACGCGAAGGAGTATAAAACGTATAAAATACCAGGTTACCGGACGATGGTGTCGACATCTTGTGACGATTTGTGCAACCACAGTCATGGACACGTTTGTTTTCGCCGAGTGTTCTTGAGAGAAGAAATGATTAAAAAGGCATCTCATTCGTAGTTATGCCACTGCAAGGCATGCACATCAGAAGTAAATGCACGATGTTTTTGCAATACCAATTCTGTGCTTGCCTGGTTCATATTAGCCCCGCTAGATGGCGCCACCTATCCAGCATGTCGGGCATGTCAGGGGTTTTAGGCCTCTCATGTTTACTGCTTCGGCTTGCTAGGTCACTAGCTTCGGCAATCCTGCTGAAACAATTAAGGTGATCGCTCGCACTTCGACTTATTTTGACTCGGCATCGGCGGCTGGAGTCTCCTCAAAGCGGATATCGCGAGTAGCCACGAACGAAGGTGGATTTGTGAGATAGGGCCGAAAACGTAAAGCCTATCCGGCGAGTAGTTTACGTTCCGTAAAAGTCTACGTTCCGTAAAGAAACGCGCATGCGCAGATTCCTTCCGGTATCCGGTAACACGGTAACGTAAAGATGCATACGTACAAGCTAAAAGCCCCTATTAAAGGCTTTCGCCTTAAAAATACGAGCGGAGTGCCGCTGACCCCTTCATTAAAAAAATCACCGCCCAAGCACTCCGTACAAATGGTTAACCAGCGAAGCTGAAATGTGCGGCCCCAGTGTTTAGCAGTGGGTTCAACCCGACGCTGCACTGAAGCCTTCCACAATTATCGTTGCCAGGCTGTGGTCGAACCACAGGCGGTCACAGATGTCGCAGCCGAAGCCAATGTGCCGCTGGAGAAACTCTCGCCCAAAGCGGGCGTTCGCCCCGGCGAACGCGCTCCCGCAATCACGTCGACGCGGTTCTGCCCGCAACGCCAGTTTCTTCGGCGCGCCAGAGGGCGCGCCATGGCTGCAAGCGTTTGACCTTGCAAGCGTCGTACACAAGCTCGCGCGCCAATGACGCGCGAGCTTGGGTACGACGCTCAGAACGACGTAACTGATAGCACAGCCAATGGAGACCGCTCGTGACACAGATGCTGAGCGGTTTTAGATGCGAAGCATCTTATGGCGAAGTTAATCCGGTGGTGGTGGTGGTGTGCCGCGTGCCCACCCTTACTGCGCATGCGCAAACAGTAAAAAAAAAAATAAAAAAAAACCTCCTCTCACCCTCTCCTAGGCATCCCTCCCCGCGGCAACCACACCCACACTGCGCATGCGCCTCCCTTCCTCTCTCCCCTCTTACACTCCCCCCTCTCCATCCCTGCCCGCGGCGTCTAACTCCCCCGCGCATGCGCGTCCCCCCTCTCTCTCCTCTCCTACGCTCCCCCCCTCTCTCCTCTACGCATCCCCTGCCCACGGCGTTCACAATCCCACTGCGCATGCGTGTCACCCCCTCTCTCTCCTCTCCTACGCTCCTCCCCTCTCTCGCCCGGCACGCCGACGCAGGCAGCGTCTGCTAGCGAGTTTCTTGCTGACAAAACCGATCGCTCGCGCTGCACAACCGTTCACTGGCCACCCCGTATATATGGCAATGGATCTTGACCTCCGCGGTGCCGGTGGGAGATTTCTCCTGTGCGTTGTTGAACAATAAAAATTTTCGCAGCGTGCGCGTTAACTAAAAAGGACTGCGGGTCTCTGTGTCCAGTCGGAGTCTTCTGTCTCTGATTGCCCATTAGCAGCGACTGGCATGTTCCAGTAGGAAAAACTGCTCCATCACTGCCTGCTTTGCGCCTCCCCGTTTTTCTCCGCAGCAACGCTGCGATGAGCGCCAGCGTCAACGCCGCCGCCAGTGAAGCGTTAGCGCTCACACATCTACACACATGGTTCCCTTTAGCGGGAGATTGTGTAATTTTTTCGTTTCTCTTAGCCATATACAGCTTTCGCTGTAAAAGAAAAGTCAACCATGTCTCGCTTGAAGCGCGACGACTTAAGGTCGTTCATTGCCTTCGGGTGTCGTTATCTGATTGCATAAATCATTATGAGCTAAAGAGCTTTCGTTAGCAGTGCTTTTGTTTGCTGTTATTTCTTCGGTGACATCGAAAATCAGAGATTGAAGCAAGTGTTTGTCGGAATCTAACAAATGTTCCCAGGGCAACTTCGGAGGTTCACAAGGATAAGGTGTAGCGTTGCGCAATGCAAAATCGAATCTGAAAGCTGTCGATGTTCAGCTAGGGCTTTAAGCAGAGGCCATACGCGCAATTTTATGTCGTCAACACTTGCGAACGTTTCAGTGCGTGGCACCTTAAATCGTGAAAAGTTATTTTGTAAACTAAATCTACGCTCTCCGTTTACGTTTTATTGCGATAGCAATTATATGGACACTCTAGGCTGATTGCTGGTGTCGCCAGAGAACACCTACCACTTTAGAGAACGGAAACTATACCTTTGGCTGTAGTACGGAAATAAGGGTAACGGCGGCGTACTGAACTGCAATACCGCGAGGCGAGATGGCGCTGCAAGTACTATCATCTTAGGGTGCCTCTATGTGCGCGCGCCTCCGCTTCCAGGGTGGAGACACCTTTTGAAAGACCCCGCGCCGCCTGGCGGCCATATTGGTTCGAAAGTCTCCGGCGGCGCGCAGAGGCTAGCGCGGGAACGGTGCTGTAAACACGTTGTTCTTGGCGTGTTGATCGAGATCCGTTCTTTTGCCGCTATGACAGGCTGCTGTGTGCCACTGTGTACTGGTTCACACGCGAAAGGCCAGCGGATGTTTCGCTTCCCTCGCAACAGCGAGCGAAGAAAAAAAAAATGGGAAGCACAAGTGAACGCGACCGCTGGCATCCGACCGACAGCACCAAGATATGCGAGGTTAGTTGTTGACTTGTCCAGCATGTGGCCGTGCATTTTTTAATCGCTGTCAGTGAGCATACTGTTAAAGAATTGAAAGTTGGGCTAGTTGGTACGGAGGCACTTTTGGTTACAGCGCGAAAACGACGAAGACAGCGCTCGTTTGTGTCCCTTCTGTCTCGCTATAGCTGCATCGCATAATCACCGCATGAAACTGCATTTACAAACAGGATGTTAAGCTTTGCGTTAAGCCATGCGGAGTGAATAGATGCTTCGGCTACCTTGCCGATAAGCTTAGATAAGCTTGGTCAAGGCAAGTTAATCATAGCTCATGCTAAATAAGCATAGTCAAAACAATCAATAATAATCGATAAAAATCAATACTGATTGATACTCACTGATATCAATTAAGCCGCCGCATTAAACCAGGGTATACGTAGAAAAAGCCTAGTTAAGCCAGTTTATCGCAGCCTAATTGAGTTTGGACAAGCCAATTTAACGCTAGTCGATACCAATCTATACTGATAGATACCTACCAAGTGGGATTAGGCAAGATTAGTGGAGATTATGTTGGATCACGCTAAGCCGGTCCAAGATCAGTGGCATAGCCATGAGGTAGATTAAAGCCGACTAGGCTATGTTCTCTCGGATTAAGCATGACTAAATAAATCCGGGTTAAGCTAATCCTGAACAAGTCAATGTTGAGTGAACTGAGAATGGCTGTTTGGGCGTATGGTCACATTAGGGCAATCTGATTAAATTTGATGAAGCGCGATTAAGGTAATCCGAATCTTGAACCATCTAATTTTGAGTAAGTTGAGACATTAGCCAGTTAGATGACACAGTATGACCACAATAAGGCAATGTGGATGAAGCTAATACACATTCAGCTAATCACGAGCAAGTGAATTTGGAGTGAGTTGAGATTGTCTAGCCTGTTGAATGCTGGGGCATGGTCACATTAACCCCATCCGGATTAAGCCAGATTAAGCTAATCCGAATTAAGGTAATCTTGAGCAAGTTTCTTATCAGTAAGTCGAAATTGCCTAGACATTCGGATGACTGAGCATGGCCTCAATAAAACAATGGAAATTAAGCCGGAGTAGGATAATCCGGATTAAGCTGATCCGGACCAATACACTCCTGAACCAGCCATTCTGAGTAAATTCAGTTTGTCTAGTCAGTTGTCTAGTCTAGTCAGATAGAGTGTGGCCACTAAACAGTGTGGCTTAAGCCGGATTAAGCTAATCCGCGTTAAGCTAATCACAAGCAAGCGAATTTGGAGTGAGATTATCTTGCCTGTTGGATATGCCTGAGCATGGCCACGTTAGGCCAGCTCAGATTAAAGTGGGTTAAGCTAATCCGTATGAAGCTAATGCCAAAGAAATCTATTTTGAGTAAGTTGAGATTGCCTAGCCAATTAGATGACAGAGTATGGCCACAATAAGGCAATGTGGATTAAGCCGGATTAAGCTAATCCGAATTAAGCTAATCTTAAGCAAGTCTCTTATCAGTGAGTTGAAATTGCCTAGACATTCAGATGACTGAGCAATGCCTCGATAAGACAGTAGAGATTGAGGCGGATAAAGCTATCAGAATTAAAGTAATCCTGATCAAGGCAATTCTGAGTAAGTTGAGCTTGGCCAGCTAGGTTTACGACCGTGTATGGCAATATTAAGTCTATTCGCATTAGTCTATTCACATTAAGTCTATTCGCTGTAGCTCCTTGACCATGTCACATATGGCATGGCATACATCAAAGGCGTGTCATGATTTTTATGTAATGAGCAATTATTTATGTTTTTCACATGCTCTTGTTATGCCAGGTCAATTTTGGTACTCGTCAACTTAGTCAATCGGCCGTGACAGCGCGAGGACCGACGCAGCCAGTGAGATAGACAGACCGATAGATACGCTATAAATGTCTTTATTTCACCATCAAATGCTTCGTGCGTAATAATTAGTGCCTAATCTGTTTGTTACCAACATACTACGTGCAAGCCCTACCGCCAAAAGCGATGAGCTGAGCCAAATTACCGCGCATTTCGTGGAAAGCGATCCCTCTCTGCATGCCAGGCAATGCCAGCGAACGCGAACGTTTGAACCAATATGGCGTCCACACAAGCAGTGTCTCCACCCTGTTCCAAAGGAGCACATCGAGGCACCCTATATCATCTTCATTGGACAAAAGCATTCTTTTTTTGCTGCTCGTGCGCGCGGGTAGCGCTACTGCGCTCCTCGCTCCCTGTGGTATTTTGTTTTTTTCTCGCACCTAAATCGTGGTTCGAGTGTCTATTTATCGCCAGGTGACCAAAGAGGCCTCAACTGGCAAAAACAACGACAAGCAAGTAAGATTTGCATCGTTTATTGCGAGTGCCCAAGCCGGTACAAGCGATGTATACAGTGAGGTCCAAACAAAACAAGTCACTCATACATATCGAAAGTTTTCAACCCATGTGTAAATACTCTTGAAAGCCGACAAACATGTGCATATAACTGAACATCGAGATCGCTGAACGAACGTCGCTCTCATTGTGTTGCGGCGTCCGAGTTTAATAATAGCGTAGCTTTATGACAACGGTCTTATACTGCTGTTAGCAATGTGGGCGCTTGCCAGGTTTTGTTGGTCTCGATGCGAGTGCATGGTGTGAAATCGGAAACGAAACGTGCGCTGCGCCAACAGATAGTTGGCGCAGTGAGAGCAATTTAGTTTTGCTAAATTTGTTACGTAAACAGTGGCGGATTAGTACAATTCTGCATCTTTATTGCTCTGTGCTGTCACCTTGAATGCGTTAGCTAAGCGATGTCACGTTGTGTCCACAGGGTAGGCACGTATTTTAAATTCTCGGCCGTGAGCCCATACCATAGGTATTATGTATTTAGGTGTTAAGTGCAAGAAAATATTTCAGGCTTGTTCTGTTCCTCGTTATAGTTCAATTACACAGTTTATACAGCTAGCATTTCTTGGCACAAGTAGTAATCTGACTGCTGAGTATGTAGGGAATGCTAAAGCAAGAGAGATATAAGGTGAGTGCCTACAGATTCAAGAAGCATAATTCTAAGAAAATAAGCTATAGGCATGCATTGTACATCTTTGTTTGTGCTCGTGCAGAACACTAAACAACTGCTCTGTATCGCATAGACATGTCGATAAAGCTTGAGCACTCTCTTGCAAGCAAACACTCACAAATTAACTGATGGGGCATGATGTGAACATCGTTACTGGAGAGCGCGCACTGACTACGGGAACAAAGAGAGAACGCGACATGAGCGCTCACTTTGAACAAAAGTTAAATGAAGGAAAATGGAAGAAAATCACAGAGAGTACCACACATACGTTACTGCGCAGAAAACATAACTGAACGATATAAGTCACACATTACTTCAAAGCCTGACAACATGGCGAAGTGATAAAAAAAATTACACCATCTCCCGCTAAAGGGAACCATGTGTAGATGTGAAGCAGCGGGCGCTAACGCTTATAATGGCGGCGGCGTTGACGCTGGCGCTCATCGCGCGTTGCGCAGGAGAGAAAACTGGGGAGGCGCAAAGCACGCAGTGATGAAGCGGTGTTTCCTACTGGAACATGCCAATCGCTGCTAATGGGCAATGAGAGACATAAGACTCCGACTGGACACAGAGACCCGCAGTCAGCTTTTAGTTAACGCGCACGCTGCGAATTTTTTTTATTGTTCAACAACGCACAGGAGAAATCTCCCACCGGCACCACCTTGCAGGTCAAAATCCAGTGCCATATATACGGGATGGCCAGTGAACGGTTGTGCAGCGCGAGCAGTCGGTTTTTTCAACCAAGGAACTCGCTAGCAGACGCTGCCTGCGTCGGCGTCGCAAGGCGAGAGAGGGGGGGAGCGCAGGAGAAGGAGAGAGAGGGGTAACGCGCATGCGCAGTGGGAGTGTGGACGCCGCGGGCAGGGAGGCTTAGAGGAGAGAGGGGGGGAGCGGAGGAGAGAGGGGGGGGGACGCGCATGCGCAGTGGGGAGTGTGGTTGCCGCGGGCAGGGATGCCTAGAGGAGAGAAAGGGAGAGGAGGCTTTCATTTTTATTTCTTTTTGAAAAGGTTCGCGCATGCGCAGTAAGTGAGGCCACGCGGCACACCACCACCCCCCACCACCACCACCGGATTAAGCTTCGCCATAAGATGCTTCACATCTAAAACATATCCGCTGAGACCTGCAAGGTGCGAGGCGGTGTGGACCAGAAAAGATACTTCATCCGTTCGTGCCAGTGACGTCTGGCTCACACATCTATGACCATCTTTTCTGGTATGGAATGCCTCACAAATCTCTCTCGTAATCTTGTCCGACTGACGGAAGAATACTGCGGTGCCTGTGAAATCCGCAGAGCACCCTGCAGTCCCTACAATGCATGCCAAGGTGGGTGGGAAACGCAGGAACATTAACTGCGTACCTGTGTTCATTAAAGCGCAGATTCAGACGTCTGGCCAACGTATAACGGGACGCTGTACACGACTCCCGAGGCGCAAGGAACGTGTCTGTAGGTGTGGTTAATGGTGCATACTGAGCTTGTCCTAGACTCAATGCGTCTGCGCACAGCCGGGCATATGCCATGCAGCTTGTATTCCGCAGAAAAAAAAAACACCTTCACCTAATGCCTTCTCTCTTTCTCCTCGCTGTCAGTGCGCACTCCCCAGTAACGATGAGTACATACCAACTCGCCCAGTTTTTCTGCTATGATGATATGAAGCTGTGCCAATGCTGGATAAATAAAGGTCATATATATGAAATAGTTGTTATTGTGCCCTTTACTTTTTCTATATATTTGTGCTTGGAAGCTGAAGTATGTTTTCTCAATGTGAAACGAATGAGCGATAAGAAACAGGTCATAAACAAGAGGCATACAGGACCGGCGCTCAGTTTTCGACAGATGATAATTGAAAAAAAACATAGAAGTTTATAATGGCAACCAGGAAGGGTGGTAACATACCTTACTATCGCCTCTGGGGGCTAGGCAGCTGAGTCTGCATTGGTGCATGGCCATGATGTGGTGTTTATGATGAGGTCTTGACACTTTTGTTATCGGGTGAATGCATTACCAATGTTATCACCCTTGCTGCTTGCCGTTATAAATTTTCATGTTTTTTCAATAAAGCTCAGTTGAAAGTTCAGCACCGGTTCTGTATGGCTCTTGTTTATGTCCCCATTTTTTAGCGCTTGTTCGTTTCACATCAAGTTTGAAGCAACTTGCCGAAACACAGGTCTTGCTATGTTTTCAACCTGCTACTTTTATAGGCTGCGGATTGAAATATGTAAAATCTTGCAGTGTGGCTGTGGATAAGTCAAGTGCATGTGTGTTTTAAATACCTCTTCAATTTCCTAGGTTTTTTTCATAATAGAAGTGCACAGACTTTCACTTCGTAGTGGTAGGCACGATAACTGTGACACATTAATTTGATCAAACAGCAGAAGTAGGTGTGCTCAAACAAATTCGGGACGTTTCTCTGCTATATGGAGAAAAAAAAAACACTACCACATTTAATGAACACTATCACTACAACGTAAACGTGCTTGGTGAAGCTGTGCTGCAAGAGGTGCTCGTCACGTTTGCAATTTCTTTATTAGCTGTAAATAATTTGAACGATTTCATTGAACAAATGTGCAAAGGCAAATGTAATGTGCAAAGGCCAAAACTTTACAAGCACAGCCTCGTAAAGTACTGGCGTATCTTTTGGTAAACTTCTATTATATAAACACGGTTATTTAAGGCAAAACAGTTTTAAGCGTAGTTTGTTAACTTTCACAAGGCACAACTAAATGTCGGAAAGACTTAATTCCCCTCACTACTGTGATGTTCATCTTGTAATGTAATATATAATTTCCGATGATTCACATGTAAACCATGATATGATAATGAGTCACGCAGTAGTGGGCACCTTCAGATTGATACTGACTGCCTGAGGTTTAAACATACACAGTTGTAGCCTTGAAGACAAGACTGCTTGTTGAAACACATGCTCCAGCGACACCTGATGTTCACAAGTTTTAGGGGCGAAGCTCCTTAAGCCGTGGGTCGTGCGTCCTCGATGTATGTAGTTGTAGGTAGCCACCTCGTTTAGTTCTTCGAATGTCCGCTAGATGGCGGTACTTGTATATGATGAATATATGATATAAAGCTGCGGCGCTCGCTCCATTCAGATGTATGGGCGCTGCTGCTTCTCACAATGTTCACTATATGGCGCTGCGCTGTGACAGTACGTGAATTGATCACTAGATGGCGCTGCGGCGCTCGCTCCATTCCGATGCGTAGGAGACGGCTCCACTGCGTGCTCTAGTGTGGTAGGAGACCACTGGGTGGCGCGGCGCTCTTGGCGCGCTTCCTCTTTCGCTCGGCCGTCAGCGCGCAATGAGCGACGAAGAAGGCACGGAGGCGCCGGAAACAGAGCCCGACGTTCGAGCCCACGAAGCAGAAGGTGCACAGCGACGCCGAGAAGCGGATGCAGAAACTGTGAAAGCCCGAGAAGCGGCGAGGAAACGCGCGTACAGGCGGGCAGATCCCGAGGCTGCGCGAGTGCGGGAAGCTGCTGCCAAGCGCACACACTGGTTCTCACGTCTTTCATGATGATGTAATGGGCGAATTTTCACGGAAGAGTCATGAACCTCCGGAGCTTCGCCCACTCATCATCATTCACCCCGTGGATATGCTGTGATTTTTTTCGCATTCTTCAAGCTTCCGTCTTTCTCTGACCTTCAGGCGCAAATATAAGCATACAAGCGTTCTTGCCTTTCACCCCCCATTAAAATGTGACCTCCGTGGCTGGGAATAAAACCTGTGTCGTTGAGCTCAGCAGCCAGGTTATGTAACTAATGTACGAAGCTAGTGTTTAATTTCAATGCTATTGCGATGTACATTGCATGACACAATAGTCAGCTAATGCTTGTGGACAATTGTAAGCACCCCTTTATGACGTCTGGTAAACCATTCACATATACAGCATTGCAACTGTGAGGTTCAAGATGACCTGTTGTAGCAGATGTTCACATGTTTTCACCGCACTAGTAGAGTGGACATTCGGAGGTAGTCATACTGTCGTTGCATGGCAGTCCTGGAAAAACAAGTAATGACATCACCAGATATTGATAAGCATAATCATAATCAATGGATATGAAGTTTTGCAAAGGTA
This sequence comes from Rhipicephalus appendiculatus, assembly GCA_030522465.1. Classification (NCBI taxonomy): domain Eukaryota; kingdom Metazoa; phylum Arthropoda; class Arachnida; order Ixodida; family Ixodidae; genus Rhipicephalus; species Rhipicephalus appendiculatus. The sequence continues at coordinate 3,468 of JALIZH010030330.1, read as the reverse complement.
AACGTATAAACATAGGGAACAAGTAAACAGCAGTTTGTTATACATAGATGTAAATGTACCTTATAATGCCTGTTAATTGTATCACTCGGGGTAGCTTTTTTGCCAGGCATGTCCTGTAGTAGGTGCCTCCCCATTGCATACAGCTGTTTCCTTGTCAGGACGGGAGGCTATGGCAGAAAATAAAAAACAATGTTTCTGATTATAGTGACGGTTCCTTCATCACACTAAAGTGAAAGTACACTTATAATTATGTGAAACATTTGTTGCGCTAAATGTGTGGTAAAAAAAACCTAAACTTTCAACGTGGCTTCTCAAATGCGACTGCGGCGAACTATAGTATGTTTTTTGCTCTGATGTGTGGGCTAGCTACGAAGATACATGCGAGGCGTTAGTGATGTATTTGCCTTCTTTTATTGCAGCGGCCTGGTTTGTGTTACCAAACGATAAACATCCGGAATACACTTCTATTGCCTCAGCAACTCGCTCCCACTTGAAGTCACGCCGCAAGGAACGCACGTTTTCTCGGCGACAGAATATGACACGTTGAAAATTTTAATATTGCAATGCGTCGCTTTCGTGCGACGCCCAACGAAGTCATTGGTAAAATACTGAGGCGATGGATTTTTACTCACCGGTCCGTATATTCTGGGGCTTGAAACGGGTGTCGATCCGGAGAAAGCTTCAACGGTTCCTTCGCTCCCCCGAAGTCAGCTGAATGCGTTTCGCGAAAGCATTCGAACGAGTCAAAGTGAACAGAACGAAAGCAAATGTGTCGGCTGGCAGTGGCTCGAAACATTTACAGCGAAACGCAACAGCGCTAGGCCCATCCGCATGCACCGGGAACCGTTACCTGCCGTTGGCCGCCGTATATTTTGAAATGAGGATAATGATGTCGATAGGCTGCTGACAACTACGAGTCAGCTGGAGCAAAAACTATTACAAAAGATTATTGACTCGGTATATGGCCCGGCAGAACTACTTTGTATAAACAGCAATTTGTTTTGTTTGGGTGTAGCATTACACAAAGTAGTAGTCTTCGGTTATTTGAAGAATATCTTGAATTGAAAATTTGGCCCCGACCAGGGCGCCCCTACAGGAAAGTGCAATAGCGCGAATGGCTGCACGCAGGCGACCATAACGCGGAGGTTAGTAGATCCACTCCCGTTGTTTGAAGCCGGAACGCGCCGCGGTTGATTTTTTCGCCCTCTGCGGCGGTTTGTAGAACTTGAGAGTCTCCAGGGCCTGGTGTCGCCGTCATGCCCGGGATATGTATATTTATGTCCGGGCATGACTAGAGTGACCTAGAATAGGGGGAGTGTCCAAAGCGCCGCGCGAATACATGGGAGGAGTGAGGACCTTTCGCGGTGAACTGCTGCCGTGCCGGACCCGTGGGCTTTCTCCGCGGTGGAAGCTGCGTCAAAGTGGCGAGCGTCTGCTACGCGCCCGATATTTTGGCCGCTATTAGCCAACGTTGCGGTAATATGGACAAGATTTAATACTGCGTCACTGCAATATAATACTGCAGTGACTCGCCACACAGAGAATTCGTTTGTAGGTTACTGAAATTGTAGGTTATTGAAATTGAAAAAAAAATAATTCCGAGGCATCCGACCGGGGATTAGAACCAGCGACCCCTAGCTCTTCAGCGCGCTGCGGTAAATCACGTAACCACGCGCCATGCATGTGCCAAAAGTCATAACAGCGAGCCATTGTTTTCTCCGTAGCATCTGGCAACACTAGTCGGATATGTTTTATATAACCAGTTTACAGTTGCGTGACGATACCAAAAGCAACATCGGTTTTAGCAACACCAGAAGCGGTAAGTTGCTACGTAGCGCTTGTGCTCGCTAGGATGGTAGCCCTGGACACTGCTACATAAATCGACTTCAGTGGATGGCGCTTAACTACAATTGACGTTAACCCGACGTGACGACTGTATCATAGGAGTTCATATGCAATGTTTATAAAATTGGATAGCCAGCACTGCAACCACATCTGACGTTTTACGAACATTAGGGTCTATTTGAAAAGCAGTTCCGAGACCCTTTCGTGACTCTGTGCCAGAATACTTGATTGCCACGCAGAATGCTGGCGTTCGATTCCCTGCTGGGACCCACATTTATTATTTGCACTCGTCGGGTCAACGCTGCCGATGTTAGCTTTTTCTTAAAGCTCTCGTGTTAAAATTACAAATGTCTGTTCTAGCGGTTCCTGGGTAGATATAAACTGTCCAATAACCTGTGGCACACAGGTGATTCATATTCATCAAACCATCTTACCCTCCCATACTAATTTTGGTTTACCCCGAGTTAAGGGGGTGATCACAAGAGCACCCAGACGTAGGCGGCCAGATAGATAGATAGATAGATAGATAGATAGATAGATAGATAGATAGATAGATAGATAGATAGATAGATAGATAGATAGATAGATAGATAGATAGATAGATAGATAGATAGATAGATAGATAGATAGATAGATAGATAGATAGATAGATAGATAGATAGATAGATAGATAGATAGATAGATAGATAGATAGATAGATAGATAGATAGATAGATAGATAGATAGATAGATAGATAGATAGATAGATAGATAGATAGATAGATAGATAGATAGATAGATAGATAGATAGATAGATAGATAGATAGATAGATAGATAGATAGACACGCTAAAGTGCCTGCAGTACGCAAAGGAATGCTTCCTACTTAAAATTTATTCAAAAGCACAGATTTATTATTACACCACTCTTTGTAAACTCACAGAGCACCCGCCGTGATGGACAAGTGGTTATGGTGCTTGACTGCTGATCTGAATAAAGGTCGCGGGGTCGAATCCGTTAACAGTTCTATGGGAGCAAAGCGTTGCCTTCCCGTATACTGAGATTTAGGTGCATGTCGAAGAACCCACGACGGTAGAAATATCCGGAATCTTCAACTATGGTGTGCAGGCGTGCATAGGTGGGCGAAAAAATTAAAACTCACTCAGACTCGCTCAAGAAATATAATTTGCTCGGAGAGCTCACTCGGACTCAGACTCACCGAAATTTTCCTCAACGGTACCCACTCGGACTCAGACTCACTAAACATTTTTCAACCGGACCTCTCGGACTCGCACTCACCGACATACTGCTCAGCCGGACTCACTCAGGCTCACGGCTTCACATGAGTCTGAGTGAGCCTGAGTGAGTCTACTCATGAGTCCACTGGCGTAAAATTAGCTTTTCCGATCATGGTATAAATCATGTTTAACGCCAATGTCTCACATAGTCGGTGCTCTACGATGCCCCTTTTGATCTTGCACCTTCAAATAAGAGTTATCGGGGGGTTTCAATCCAGTAAACACATTTGTATGAAATGTGCTACTCACACGAGATATTTCTGTCAAGAACGTTCCGTGAAAGAGTTTACGGAGGGAGGTCATGGCACCCCTTTTCCGCCAACTTACGCCTCTGATCAATAAACATT
>JALIZH010030329.1:0-20413 GCA_030522465.1 Rhipicephalus appendiculatus | reverse complement strand
AGGGAACTAGGTTGCAGCAAGAAACAGGAGGTGACTCTGTGGAGCTACAGGAAGATGGAGAACGAATGCGAAACCGTGGAGTTGGTAAAAAACAATGAGATGTCCCCGTGGTTTTTGTGTCGTTTGTAATTTACTTCTTAAATGGCGCTTCACCAGGTCACATCAGAAATCTTAGTTAGGCACTTGAAGTCGTTGCGTGCCCAATCAAGAGCTTTGTAGAACAAGGTTTTTTTTTAATTGGTTCGTTATGAGCCGCGAAAGCATGATGCGAGGAGGTGAGCTTGAAACCTTTGCCACTCGCCCCGTGTAGACTTCGCAAGCCAAATTACTTCCCTGCCCTCTTCGGTATGGGCGCAACTCGGAGCCGGAAGATCACACGACGCAGACGCATCAACACGTCATGCGCACGCAAGGTTACATTCGCATGGCATGCCCAAGCCAAGTCGTGGCTGCAAGCGGTGTTGTGTCGTTTCGGCGTTCTCTGTAGTGCACTGCCTGTTTCTGTGGGATGGATCCCCTCAATGCGCGCACGTTTGGAGAGGCTCGCATGGATCATGTATCCTTACCACGACACAAAGTGTCGCACCGCTGGAACTGCTCTAAGGGGCGATGCACCGAAAACACGCCAAGCGTTAATAATGAGGGAAACTTTCAGACGCCTGAAAACACCGCAAGAAGAACGATGCACAGGGAAAGAGCACAGGGACGCTTTCCCTGTGCTTCGTTCTTCTTGCGGTGTTTTAGGCGTCTGAAAGTTTCCCTCATTATGATGGAACCAACTTGCCCAGCAACAAGTACTTCTAAATTCCAAGCTTTGTCAGGGTTGGCGCCGGCACGACGCAAGAACGGCCAGAACACGAACGCAAACGAAATGGAGGAAGCTGAATCTCGCATCTCGCTTGATTCTAAGTAAAAAAAAAAAATAAAAAAAGCGCACAGATTCCGTTTGTACGTTTTAATATTTCCATCAACTCTCATTCTTCTATTCAAGCAACAAATTGCACAAATTACACATGTCGCTTCGAAAGGGCATCATCTTTTGCACACTAATTGAACTAATTTACATCATCATGTTGTAAACTAATTGAACACATTATAGCCAATCAAATAAATGAATTTTTATGCGAACATTCAGTCCTCTCTAATTGCCAACGTGGTTTTAGGAAAGGTTACTCAACAGTTACACAATTAGTTACAGTTATACATTCACTCGCTTCATGTTTCGATAAAAACGGGCAAATTGACGCAATATTTCTTGACTTTAGCAAAGCCTTTGATAGAGTTCCACATGACAAACTAATCCTAAAACTCAGACAGATTGAACTTACGGAAATTTTGATCTCATGGATTAGGAGCTATTTGACAAATCGAACGCAGTGTGTACAGTTAATGAGCGGCAGTCTGGCTATGTTCCGGTTGGCTCGGGGGTCCCTCAAGGGAGTGTATTAGGACCATTGTTGTTTTTGCTATACATTAATGATATAGTTACTGTCATTGATCCTAGCATTCTAATTAGATTGTTTGCAGATGATTGCATGTTGTTTCGTGAAATCACTTCAACTAACGATCAGTACCGTCTTAACTCTGCTCTTGCTAACATTTCCGAATGGTGTAACATATGGGATATGCAGCTTAATATTGATAAAACCGTCTACCTTCGTTTCTCTCGCCGAAAAGCTGCCCTTTCCTTTACATACAGGTTAGGCTCATTATCACTGCATGAAGAAACCCTATACAAGTACTTAGGTGTCACTCTTACTAATACCTTAACTGGAATGCACATATAGATAATATTTGTTCTTCTGCATTCCGCAAATTATACTTTTTAAGGCATAAGCTAAAAAATTCGCCTCCACCTGTAAAATTACTTGCTTATAATACACTAATTCGGCCAAAACTTGAATATGCATGTGTTGTTTGGCATCCGTTCACTAAAACCAATATTACCCGTCTCGAGAATGTACAAAGAAAAGCTCTCAGATTTATTTATTCTAAATTTTCTCCGTATGACTCACCCACTGAACTAATGCAGGCTAACAGCATCCCGTGCCTTGCACTAAGAAGTAAAACCGCACGCTTAGATTTTCTTTACATGCTTTGGAATCGGAAACTAGCAATTAACCCTTCACCCTATCTTTCACCTTCAACGTCAAGACATACTCGCCACCATCACCCTAATTCAATGACACCATATTTTGCTCGAACAAATTTATTCAAATTTTCTTTTTTTCCTCGCACTGTAACAGACTGGAATGATTCTTTATTGCCTCCCGTCCCGTTGTGATTGTTTCAAACTGTATTACCTTTGTTTACGTTTGCTTTGATTTTTTCCTTGTCTTTGCCTTCACTCTGCTTGGACCTGTATAAGGTCCGCAGTATTCAATAAAGAAAGAAGAAAGAAAGAAAGAAAATTCTCGCAGTGTCACGTACTACTGTGACGTACGCAGGACCATTCCTTGTTGTACGTCACCTCCACCATGTTGGGGCGTGCGCCCGTGAGATTAAAGGCAGGCGGCGTTCAGTCTGACATTTCACCTCTTTCCGGGGTGCCTAGCGTTGCAAATATTGGCAGACGAGATCGTAAGCGCCCAGTGCATGCATTTCTCTTGCCTGTTTGAAATGCTCAAACCCAGTGAGGGGCCCTTTAAGGTGTTCACAGATAGAGGAGAAATTGACCCTGTGCGATTAGAACCGGTTAATACGAGGCTAAAAGACCCTTCTGGCCTTTTAGCGGTACGGCTATTTGCTCCTGTGCTGCTCTCAGCCAAGCCGAAAAAAATGAGACCCAGGAGCGTGTTTATTCGTCGGTGGTAACTTAACTCACCATGCTGGACAATAAAAGGAGACACCGTGTTCTGCAAACCGTTCGGGACAAGGACAACTGAAAGGCCATGCTAAACCATCGGCGCCGTTGTGCCATCATAAACTATAACATTTTTTTTTGCTTTCCTGTCCTAGACACAGCTCACGCACGTCTGTTTTCGAAAATTTGAATTTTTGTAAAAATTTATTGTGCCTATATTTACGATTTTGGGAGCCTAAAACTCTGTTTTCCCTGCCCATTTTTGGCGTCTAAAACCCGATTTTTTAGTGCCTATAAATCCGGCCTCTAATTATAATATACCAAGAGGTGTGGCCAGAGAAGTGAGGGCGAGGAAGTAAGATTCGAGGGTGAGGAGGAGAGAAATCAGGAGGGGAGAACGAGTACAGGGAGATAAAGAGAAAGAGAAAGGGAGAAATAGAAAGAAAGGGTAGGAAGAATGAAAAAGAGTGATGCCGAGAAAACGACTACACAGAGAGAAAGATATAGAAAGAAATAGAAAGAGAAAAAAGAGAGAACGGAAGGGAACGAAGAGAGAAAAAGATAGAAATACAGAGAAAAAAAACAAACATAGGAAGAAAGAGATGAAAAGACAGCAACTAAAAAAAAATTAAAAAGGAAAGCAAGCATGACTATGCATAGTACGTATTATACAGCAATAGGTGGGAAAGGGACTAGTGACAAGGTAAAATCCTATATCCAAGCCGGGATCAGCTAGGTACCCACCAGCTCTGCTGTTACACAACCTTGCGGGACATAGCGCAAGCTGCGCTAACTTCTTTTTCTTCTCCTTCTTCTTCTTCTTCTTCTTCTTCTTCTTATTATTATTATTATTATTATTTTTATTATTATTATTATTATTATTATTATTACTATTATTATTATTATTATTATTACTGCACACGCTGCGTCAGGCAATACGTGATACACTAATGCCGCTTAGCAAGTACGTCCTAGGACTAATTACTTCGTATAAGTAATTAGTCCTAGGACGAATAAGTACCAGTAATGTTGATTAATATATCCGATATCGAACACGATTCAAAACGGGTGGAAAGCCCGCCAAATTGTAGTGCTGGTAGCGCTACCCCGCGGCCACGTCGGGGCCGCTCCCCAGCTGATCCCGCTGCCACAAAAAAGGTGACGTCACGTCCAGCTGACATCGCTGACATTTCGTCTGCTAGGAGCACACGTGCAGCCATGTCATTGTCGTCAACATCGTCGTCCCCGCCATCGTCGCGGTCAACATCGACAAGCGAGGATGACAAAGACCTGGAATTGGGAATTGCCGCGATTCGCGACGTCGCGAATCATTTTCGCTTTGACCCCTTGAAAAGCAGTGACGAGGAAATGGACAGCGGTCCGAGCAGCGACGGACGCACACTTGGGCCACGCTCAATGGTATACATATATGCAGTGCAATGTATTTATCAACCCCGGCCTGTACTGCCGGAGCACAGGAACACCGACTACGCACAAAGTCCTCATGTCGCGGACGTTTGGCGAGTGAATCGCTGCTTTCAGCTGCAGTAGGGCACACGCGTACGGTGGGAGTAGCCCTAGCTAATTAGTGTAATCAAAATTGAGACCAAACTGACGTGGCCCTCACTCCGAAGCAGACCGAGCAGACTGAGTTGACGAGCCACGTAAAAGCCTGGAAGAAGCTGGGTGATCACAAGCTCTTTTGATGGCTCCAGCCTTTCAGAAGTACTGCAAGCTGAGCAAATTATTTTATATGCAAAGAAGCTCCTGCTTATCGTCCATCGCATGATATGCTTGACAGTCACACGGGCACTATAGCAGTCAGGAGTTGAACTGGGGCCTTCTCAGAATCAACGAGTTTGTGCTCGAGTTCGCGCATCAACCAGTTTGATTGACAGATTCCCGCGGTGAAGGTCGGGTCCGCCCACCACATTTGCTCCTGCCGCATCTCCAGCGAGCGGCATGGTTCATCTGTAAGCTTAATCGCGCAGACTGTGCACACACGCACGAAGAACTAGAGGTTATATCACCACGTGGCTACGATGTCTTGCAATCAATTTTATCGCTCTCACGAAGTACCACTCACAGCAAAGAAGCAAGTGGCCCTGATGGCATTTGCGGCAACAAATGTTACTATTTACTTGTTTGTGGAGACATTGTTTTTAGCGATTCGTTACAACAGAAACATTTTCAGACGTGTAACGTAAGTAGCAGTAACCTGTCCATTTATTTGGATGTTAATATTCGATTGAAGCGATACAAGCTGCACGAGAGTGCTCGCCTGTGCACTCTTGTAGCCTTCAAGAGTGGAAATTTCTATGCTGCAGGTGGAACGAAAGAACTTGCCCGAAAGAGGAGAAACGTCTACGAACACATCTGTGGCAGGCGCAATGTTGAGTTGGCAAAAGGATAGAGCGACAGTGACACTGATGTCGCTGCACTGGTCAAACGTTGACTGAGTAGCGGTGCTGACGCGTTCACACGCGGTCTTGCTTTGAAAACCGTCGCAAATATCGCACATGCGTTTGTGACGCCATGCTCGTTCTTGTAGCCGTTTTTATCAACGCTGCTATCACGCGCTCGGCACTGTCTTCGTGTCATGAACGCCGTAGTGCGAGAACGGACCAAACTCGTGTGCCCGAGAAGCTCGGGCCATCCTGCATTGGACCCCAGGGGTTTGTTCGGTCACGCCTTCTATAAATTTGAGAGTACATCTTTGAAACAATGCAAAATATTCCCAAATACATGGCTGTTGAAGCGCCAGGACACAAAATACAAGCATCACTACTGAAATTATGGGCAACAGACACAGGGCGCGATGACGAGTTGACAAATTTAAGGCAGTAGGCAGCGCGCCTCGACAAGCGAATTGGACATACTCGGCCGACTTTGACGGTTCTACGGCCTAGGAGGAGCTGCTTGCTGCGTTGCTTTGTTCAACGTTCTTCGAGAAGCACGGACAATTAGCCGAGCGCCTGGGATCCGTCTTCGGGCACGTTTCCATCGTTTCGTGGTGCCTTCCTGGCTTTGTTACCCGCCCGGTGACAAGCCGTCAGATGCGCCAGCGCCACGATCGAGAGGATTCAACACTGCAGCTCACTACACAGCTGGTCTGCACGTGCGGCACCACGAACCGGTCATTGTGGTGTATTGTATCCTGTGTGTTCATCTCCCTCGCCGCCGGGCGAACCGGGAATGTCTCTTCCCTCTTTCCTGGGTTTGGACTAAAGCGCAAGACAGGCGGAACGATTTTGCATGCGATCCGACGTGCGGCGTCGGATGACCCGGCATGCGGCGTACGACGTTTCGAGACACATGGGGCGAACGAGCAATCAGCGGCAGGCTCTACCCACATACGGTGCCCCGGCATGCGCACTCGGAAGACTTCGTATCCTCGTAATGAAGCACAAAACAAACAACTTTGGAGAGCCATGCTTCGTTCTATAAGAAAATAACGACTAAAACTACGCCTTCGGGCACGACAAGCACGTCGCAACAGTGGTGACACCCTCTCGTCACTCACGACGCCGATAGGTAGGCCTAGCATGGCGTGCGCCGGCTGTCGCCTACGCCGTTGGCAATCACACGCGAGTTCGTCATAGAGTGCTTGTTTGTGACAACACGTTTAAGCTTTGCACTCGTATGTAATAGGTTAGCATACGCTAATAACTTCCACGATGTCATCGATGTGAAGAGCAAAGGTGGAAGCGAAGCGCGACGGCTCGCCGAGACGCTGGTGCCGCTGTGTTTACCTGCAAAATGGCCTTGCATCGCTGCTCGTGACCTCACTATATAGTGGTTTCGAAACGGTCGTTGTCTTGCAGAAATGGCATACTTCAAACACCACTTTATTCAATCCGGAAATGTTTCACGTCACGAGTGAAATGTACTCGATGTTTACACGCCGCCGCGAGCGGCAATGTCGGCGAATGCTCCGAGGCTCGACTCCATCGACTCGCCTTGACCACGGTGACCGGAGCGGCGACAGGGAGATGGCGCCACCAGCGGCGTGACACACGTCTCCCGAGCTGTCATTGGCTGCGGCCGTGCGACGGTCCGACGCGGCGACGAAAATAGCTGCCCCATAGAATTAATATAGCAGACTCTAGAGGAAAAGCTGGGCCACTAAAGCTATAACCACGCGAGCGGCGACATCTTGGAACGTTGTCACAGTTGCCATTACAGTAATTTACAGAAGCGCTAAATATGGCTTTTGAAAACCCTCAAATTCTCTCAATAAAAATAGTAAACAAGCGTGTTTACGTATTATAAACGAACGGAAATTGTTTGATGTTCATATCAACTACTTTTAGGAAAGATACAACAGCCATCTATGCAATTTACTGCACGCGGAATGGAGCGTTTGCAGGTTTGTTTACTAGATGGCGCCACCAGCCTTGTATCGTGTCAACATTTCTGAGCGTTGCCGCGCAGCGTGCGGCCGATTGCACCGGCTTGCTTGCGTGCGTGTTTTTTGTTGCCACGAGCTAAAAGCTCGACTTATGTGACAGACTCTTAACTGCGATGCAATAGAGAGCCACTAAACAAGCGAAAATGCCAGGGGTTATTGCAGCATGCAGTGGCGAGTGTGAGTGAACGTCACCCGAAAGCTGAGTATCGTTCCATCATGGCGGCTCCCGAGCGGTTATAGGTTTTAATGCATGAGCCCTATAGGGAGCTTTTCCTCTAGAGTCAGTATATTAACTCTATGAGCTGCCCGGTTTGATGCACGCGGGGCATGCGATGCGGCGATCCGATGCGATGAAGCGTCACCATTGCGGCTGCCGCATCGCATGCAAAATCGTACCGTCTGTCTCGCGCTTTAGGCGGTGCTTGACCATTACATTTTGGGGGGCGGAGATGAAGACGTCATCTTGATTGGACTGTCCTGGACTCAATTGTTTTCCTTTGGAGGGGGGAGAGAGAGAAATGAAGAAGAGGAAAGGCAGCGAGGTTAACCAGACGAGCGTCCAGTTTGCTACCCTGCACCGGGGACAAGGGAATGGGGAATAAAAAGAGAAAGAGAGAAGGAGAGCACTACACGCACAAAGGAGAACAGTCAGTCACTCAGGCCGGAGCTTCTCTGACCTACATGACATCGGCGTTCTGACATGTGACTGCGAAATCGGGCCTTGGAGAGAGCCGTGGGCGAGCTGTGGTGATTATGGAAGCGCTGAAAACACTGGATTAAGAACCTCCAGCAGTTTCAGGGCAATTCGGGCTGTCGGAGTATTCAGCTTATTCAAAAGCATAAATATGGTGTCAAAAAGGGAGCGAAGCATCGTAGGAATGTTCTGGTCGTTTTCAGGGAAGTTGTGGGGAACCAGCTCTGTCGTTGACTCGGTCAATGTCTGCTGCGACCGTTCGAGTCGCTGTGGATTGCGCTGTGGCTTTGGCTGTGGCTGTGGTTCTGGCTGTGGCTCTGGCTGCAGCTTTGGTAATGCCGGCCATACTTCAGTGTCCATGTGCTCTTGTGTGGACTTGTCCTCGGACATCGACTCGGACGTATCTGATCTAGCAAGCAGAGGAGGAGGTGTCACCTGTGAACTATGCTTCACAGGTGATGCTTCCCTTGAACCGCTGCGGCGTCGGGAGCGCCGCATTCTGACGATAGCAGTGTTGTACACGTTCCTCTAAAACAGTAACGAAAGCTTGTTCCTCGTTCCTTCCCAATCTTGGAACGAGTTTCCGTTACAAGTTCCCTCAAACGAAAGGAACTCGTTACAGTTACATTTCGAAAATTGGAACGTGTCGTTACATTAACGTTACAATTGACTTTTGTAATCAAAATATAGTGTCGGATGATCCTGGTGCGAACTAAAGTGAACAATTTAAAGCTCACATCTAGCTACATATCTTATACGAATTTGACATTGCCGACAGCAGGTTATCTGTAGACAAAACAGATGTAAATAAACGATCCTAGAGGAATTTTTTTAAAGACCACATTTGCAACTTAGTGAAGTCCCCTGCTCGCAGTCAGCGAAGATATTTCGGTATAATTCTTTCTCTGTTTTTCTATCTTTTTTCTCTCTTTCTTCTCTTTCTTTCTCTCTATTTTCCTCTTTCTTCTTTTATATTTCTTTCTTTCTCTATGTTTCTATAACTGTGTTTCTCTCGCCTTCTATTTTTCTCTCCTCCTCCCCCCTTCTTTCTATCTCTTTCTTTCTATATCTCTGTCTCTCTATACACTAGTGCTCCTCTCCTCCTTCCCTCCGCCTCACCCTCACCCCCCCCCCCCTTTTTGTAGTATACTATATTATAGAAGGCTATGCTCTGCTAGCGTGCGCGTATGTTGCAGAGAAACGGAGAGCCAATAATTTCCTCAACAGCCCACTTCATTAGGATGGTCACTCAGCTAAGAGATACGATCAAATGAGAAGTCAGCCAGAATGTATATTGCATTGGTTTCGTCATTGTGTCTCGATACGAATAGAATCATCGTGTGAATTCTCTGTCTGTATTGAGCTCTTTCCGAGTGTCATACCTATGTTGAATAAATACGAAGAACGAGAAAAGAACAGGATAGCCGAGTGGTTACGACGCTCGCCTTCGGATCGTGGCTACGCGTGTTCGACTCTCACCTCGTCGAGAATGTTTTTCTCAAGAATTTCTCTATTTCTTTGTCCATTTATTTCTGCCTCTCTCTCTCTGTGTGTACTTCTCTCGCCCATCAGAGTTATTGCATCACACGCCGCACAAATAGGCGCACGTGTTCTGGGAGCGAAGCAGAAGAGGACGAAGAGAGCGCGTGCCGGTTCATGATAACTTCATCTCCTGTAATAGGTACTCTACATTGCGCAAAAGTACTTTAGGTGCTGTCTTCCGACTCCTTAGAATAGATTTAAATGTACCAAATGTTCTTTCTTTCGGGGCTTTGTCCCTTGGCCACAGTGACGGGAAGGTTGCCGATGCCTTGGAGAAGTTTATTAAAGAATCGAAGAGGTTTAAATCGTAGAATAAATTTATCCGCCTTCTTTATTTTCTAAACTCCTTGTTTTCAATCAAACTGCTCGCATCAACATTTATTTCACTATTTTTATTCATCTATTATTAATATTTGCAATTTTCGATTAATTAATTCTTTTTTCATCTTTAAATAGACATCTAACCTAATATTTAAGAATTTCTTTTTAAACTACCCGGTTCTTGGCCAATCCCCCCAGCATGGGTGTGTGCCGCGGTCCAAAGGATCTACTCTACTCTACTATTCTTTCTACGACACACTGCAAGCCTCGAGCATAACAACTCTGCTATAAAAACAACAACAACATAAAGAAACACCTGTTCCTCTCGCACGCGGTCGGTCTCGGCGTCGCGCGGTTCCTGGAAGCCCTGGCGGGCGCCTTGAAGTGAAAACCAGGATACACTATAGTCACTTGACAGGCGAGCTGTACATTTTTGTGCCTCACGAAGTTGCCCGTCCGCCTTGTTCTGCACGGTGTGTTGCGTGCGTGCACCTGTTCACTGCCGTGGAACGTTTACAGAAGTAACGCCATTCCCCCCTGCCGTTCCCTTGTAAACGTAACGAGTTACCTTTACAGTGCCATCGATTCCAAATGAAACGTTGGCGTTCCTCCGTTCCTCACAAAAGGAACTAGTTCCAGGAACGTCGTTCCTTGGAACGCCGTTCCGTACAACACTGGACGATAGCAACAGCTTCCCGACAAGACGAACGGTCTCGCACCATCTGCTTAAGGATCTACTTTTCCTTCTGTATCTTGGGGCAATCGTTTGACGAAGCGTCCTCGGACCCGAGGTAATTGCGGCACTGGAGTACCGTGGCAGCGCATGAGTCCGCAGCGTGTGGGTCGGCACAGCGCGAACAAATTATCGTGTTCTGACACACGCGCTTACGTGTCCAAACCTTATACATTTGTGGCATTGGAGTGGCCTTGGGATCAGTGTTGTACACGTTCCTCTAAAACAGGAACGAAAGCTCGTTCCTCGTTCCTTCACAATTTCGGAACGAGTTCCCGTTACAAGTTCCTCAAATTCAAAAGGAACTCGTTACAGCTACAATTCCAAAATTGGAACGTGCCGTTACAAAACGTTACAATTCACGTTTTAATAAATATATGATGTCGGATAATCCTGAGGCAAAATAAAGTGAGCAATTTAAAGCTCCCATCAAGCTACATATATCAAACGAATTTAACGTTGCCGACAGCAAGTTACACATAAGTAAAGAAATCTAAATAAACGCTCCAAGACAAATTTTTTTCGAGAACACCGGCCTTACTACATACATAAAACTGCAACTTTCGTGCTCGTCTATTTCAAGTCCAACACAAGTGGCACTTTTCAACGTCGTTCTTCAAAGGCGCAGTCTCCTGACTGCTCTTCTCATATTCAAACAGAAATCTTCACCAATCCGGCAATATAATTGAACTTCTTGCACAGGAAATCGCATCGAAAGGGACAATACTTAGGCGTTTAATGAGTGCTGATTCAATATTTCAGTGTGAGCAGCAAATAATGTTCAGGATACACATTTGCACTGTAGTAAAGTCCCCGGTTCACAGTCAGCGAACACATTTCTGTATATTTCTTCCTTTCTCTTTGCATATTTTGTTCTCTTTCTTGCCTTTCGTTCTCTTATTTTTTTCTTTCTCTTTCTTTATATGTTTTCGGTGTCTCTCTCTCTGTCTCTCTGTGTACGTTCGCTGGCCTTCGTTTTTTTTTTTTTTTCTCTGTCTCTGTATACTCGTTTTCCCCTCCTCCTTTCGCTCCTCCTCACCATCACTAATCCCTCCCACCCCCCTTGATATACTGTACATTACAAAAATATATTATAATCTTCTAGCGTGCGCGTATGTTGCAGAAAGACGCACAGCCAATAATTTCCTCAACATCCTACTTCATTAGTATATGGTCACTAAGCTAAGAGATGCATACGAGCATATGGAAAGTCAGCCAGAATGGTATATTGCATTGGTGAAGTGTTCATCCTTACCATCGTTCTAGTGTAGAATGGGAAATGAGTCATGACAGTTATTTGATGTATTCACTCTAGAGATGAACGCGAATTCTTCAGCACTATGTGTTTGTCGTTGGGTAGCGATACGAGCAAAATGAACCTATTAGTTCCCTGTCCGTACTGAATTCTTCAGAGTGCCATTATTATGTTGAATAAATGCCTTGAAAAAAAAAATAACTAGATAGCCTAGTGGTTACGACGCTCGCCTTCAGATCGTAATTAGGCGGTGTCGAATCTCGCCTCGCCGAAAACTTTTTGTAGCCAAGAATTTATCTCTTTCTCTATATCTCTTCCTCTCGCTCTCTCTGTGCCCGTTCTCTCACCCCATCAGAGTTATTGCATCCCACGCCGGACAAATCAGCGCCCGTGCTTTGGGAGAGAAGCAGAAGAGGATGGCGATGACGAGGAGTGTGCCTACCGGTTCATGATGATGATAATTTTCTTTCTACGACATATGGAAACCTCGAGCATAGCCTAATTAGACCTTTTTCAATTTACAGCACTTACCAATAAGCTGCTAAAGCTTGTCAATAGATACCATTAAGTGAAACATGAGAGTGTAAAAAAATCAACTTTTCATCCCGCACGTGGTCACTCTCAGCGTTTTTCGCTTCCCTGCGCCGCCGGCGGGTGCCTTGAAGTTTTTTTTTTTTTTTTTTTTTTTTTTTTTTTTTTTGTTAAACCAGGATGCATCGTAGTCACGGGACAGGCGAGCGCTATATTTTCGCGCCTCACACGGTCGCCCATCCGCCCTGTTCTGCATGATGTGCTGCGTGCGTGCGCCTGTTGAATACTGTGGAACGTTTACAGAAGGAACGCCGTTCCCTTTACCGTTCCTGCTTAAACGTAACGAGTTACCGTTACAGTTCCACCGATCCTGAATGGAACGGTGGCGTTCCTCCGTTCCTGCCAAAAGGAACTAGTTCCTGGAACGTCGTTCCTTGGAACGCCGTTCCGTACAACACTGCTTGGAATGAACGGTCGCACAGGATGTCGAAAGTGGCCTACCTTGACATGCGAGGGCAGAGATTCACCCTTGAATGTTAGTTTTATACAACGAGATGTGCCCATGCGAGACATATGTATTATATCGATGCCATCAACCATTGGCTTCACAAGACTGGGCAAGTCTGTGCTGGAAACAGAGATATCCACATCGTAGATGACACCAGTGGTGGTGCCACTGCCCAGCGGGATGTACGAGCGAACTTTTATGCCATCAAGTTCCGTAATTTTACTCAATGTGTTCAGTGCAGTCTCATGTGCGACGTCGATAGCCAGAAAATTTTTTCGTGAGTTGACTCTCACGTCCACTACTTCATTTGGCACCGCCGCTTCGAGAAGCACCGAGACCGACTGTCTGTTGAGTCGTTTCAAGTTGTCGGTAGCAAGTTCAGGTACAAAAATAATTGTACTGACTGCGGTCTTCTGAGTAGATTTCAGAGTTGACTTGCCTGAAGACATGGAGGACCCGGTGTTTCTACGCTTCGCCTTACGGCTTCGTACGAGTTGAAAGTCATCATTGGACCATTCCTCACTGCGCTGAGCGAGTAGACACTGGTGTCGTCACTGTCCGCAGCGCTGTGGAGCCCAATGCGCTTCCTGGAGACCGCCGCCGCGGACGCCGCCATTCCCGACGGGGGCGCGGGGACGTCTGTACTTGCATCGGTGCCAGAACGAGGCGGAAATATAGTGGTGCACGCAGAAATAGTAAAAAAACTAGTGAATCGGTAGTCACAAGCGTTCTGCAAAGCGAACACTTCGTCTTCGTCCCCCCCCCCCCCCCTTGTGCAGGGATTCTTGGGAAGACCAAGGCCATGAAACGTGAGCGTCGAGACGCTCCAAGAGATCTTCCTTTTTCATGTAAAAACACGCTACCATCAATATTGTAGCAACATGCTACCATGAATACTGTAGCATCACGCTACCTTCAGTAAGTAAATACTGTAAATAAACGTTCCTGTTAACAGCTCCGGCTACTGTGCTCGACTTCTCCCTGAGACTTGGCTGGTTCCGGTCGTATGGTCAGGCCCCCGACTATATCAGCACCCATTTCAAGCAGTGCCGCCATGTCTTTTTTTTTAATTCCTGTGCTTGGTTTACTCTCCAAACAAGTCCGCCTCGGTGGATCAGTGGCTAGGGTGCTCGGCTGCTGACCCGAAGGTCGCGGGTTCGATCCCGGCCGCGGCGGTCGCATTTCGATGGAGGCGAAATGGTAGAGACCCGTGTACTGTGCGATGTCAGTGCACGTAAAGAACACCAGATGGTCAAAATTTCCGGAGCCCTCCAGTACGGCGTCCCTCATAATCATATCGTGGTTTTGGGATGTAAAACCCCACATATTATTATTATTATTACTCTCCAAACATGTGCACATAGACAAAATGGAGATGCCAAGCATCTGACACAGCACGGCTGAATACGAATTGAGGAATGTTCTCTTTTGCTATTGGCTAAGCAGCCAAGCAACCTTCACAGCAGGGCAACCAACTTGTGAGATGGAGTAAATATCTATGGCTCTTGAGTTACAGACATACACTTAATGCAAGAAGGGGAATTTAAGGGCTCGTTCTCTTTGTTAGATCAAACATTAGTGACAACCAACAGACAATGGAGCAAATGAAAGCATAGGGGAAAGTTATCTGTAGTATTTATGAAATAAATGTGAAGATCTTATGGTGGACGAAAAGACAACTTGTCGCCGGCAGGGGACCGAACCTGCAATCTTTGAATAACGCGTCCGATGCTCCACCAACTGAGTTACGGCGACAATCGTCCACCCATGCCCTTTATTGGGTATATCTGTGCATTTACACTTCGAAGAGTTTGTAAGCGCCGTTCGTAGCTATGACGGCGAGCGCTGAACATTCATCTTTTGCCTGCTGGTGTCATGCAGGATGTCATTAGCGTAGCCAGAAATTTTTTTTCGGGGGGGGGGGGTTCCACCATACTTTATGTATGTTCGTGCGTGCGTTTGTATGTGTGCGTGCATATATACGCAAACATAGCTGAAAATTTTCGGGGGGAGGGGTTTGAAGCCCCCCCCCCCCCCCCCCTTGGCTGCGCCACTGCAGGATGTACTCTTGTCACGAGCTAGCAGGTGACCAATAATCCCTCAGATACTACCTGATGGCGTCCGGTCTGCCAGGGTGAGACCTCCGCTATGTATGAACGAAAGCAGTGGAATTTAAGGGCCCATTTTCTTTGTTCGACACAACAATAATGACAACAGGCAGAAAATCAAGCGAAGGAAAGAATAGGGGCGTCATTTTCGGTAATTATCCCATCGATTTCAAGAAATAATGATTATGTGCTACGTGACGCCAGCCCGCAGATAAAATTACGGCAGCTTCGCCCTAGTGGTGCCAAGCCTAAACAAAGTGCGGAGCTGGGCAGACGTCTTTGTTTCTTTTCGGTTTTCTTTTTCCTCTCTTTCTGTCTTGTTTTTTCCCGTTTTAACACGAAGGTGTTTTACGCCGGCGTCCACCACGGCCCCGCGGACGTATTTCCGTCACGGATATGACGTTGTAAAATACGAAGCGACAGATTGCGAAGAAAGAACTAGAAGTTCCGTCACCGGGCGTCGAACCTACGACCTCTCGCTCCGCAGCGCGGGGCGCAAAGCCACACGGCCACAAAGCGTACGTTCTTCAGCTTACTAACGGCGAGTTACTTATATACACCATATACCGTTGGCAGTCCTCAGAGCTCGCCGACTTCAGCGCGTTTTCGTCATCACTAGCGAGATAGAGCGAAGGTGGCGCGGAGGGTGCGCTCTAAAGGTCGTCGCCCCTCTCGTCGCGGTGCGCGCGCCTTCATAGGGTGTGGTCGCTCGTGCGCGTGCTTATCTCGTGATCGATGAAAGCAGTCAGCTCGCTCTTCTATGGATGCAAGCTCATGATTACTCACTGTATGGCTCGCATACGTAGACACATGAGTGCACAAGAACACTTTTTGTGCAACTAAATGGGAGACAGCAGCTCTAAACAATCTCTCGAGGCTTACGTAAAATATGGCACTGTGCCCGAGCATAACACAACATGCAATAAGTGCATGTATGTCTTATCAAGACCAGTGTCTCATAAGAGTTAAAGACACCATAGTATACAGGACACACAGGTGGCACTAGTTTGTGATCCACGTACATATTGTGTTTACCTTAAAGGAGCCCTGCAACACTTTTATAAGTAGCCATGATTTATGTTCCCTAAAGGAGCTTATTTCCTCACGACTTCACCGCCGCGAAAACTTTTAGAATTCTTCCAGTACGAGCAGAGTTAAAGATTTGTCGCACGCTGCAATTGCATTCCCTCTTCTCTCGTCCCGACGAAAGCGCTGGAAGCTAAGCAGGGTGGGATGGCACGGGGGTAAGAAAATACGTCACGCGCGCCCCGTGACATTGAGCACTTTTTTAACTTTTTTTTCTTCGAAAGCGCGGCTTTTCATTTTGATCAGGCGCGCATGCGTGGACAAGGCGCGGCCTCTCACGGCGGCTCCAGTAACGACCGAGTGCACCATGCTCCAATCAGCCAATGACTGATGCTTCGCCTGTGACGCAGTGATTTTTGAGCTTGTAGCGTCATTTGTCGAGAGAAGAGAAATCGATTATTAGCTGACTGAGAATTTATTGTAAATTAGAGGCCGCTTGCTGCGCTATAATATTTGACTCGCGTGTTCTCGGGAGCCTCGAATACCGATCGGCAGCGTTTTTTGACCATGCTCAAAAAGTGTTGCAGGGCCCCTTTAAAAGGTGCGACCTCAGATATACGTTTAATGTGGTCCTTGGAGCAGCACATTTATGACGTTGCGCGAGTGACTTAAACATGCCTCTGGGCATACTTGCATTATGTACATATAACAGTGGCAACACTCTCTAATGCTGCCTGAGGTCACTCAGTCGTTAGAATCTCGGCTTTCAAGTAGGCCGCCTTTTGTTTTACAGCGAAAGCTGTTATGAGATCACAACAAGGGTCGTTTCTGCGCCGTAGTTGTCCGCCGCCGCCGCCGCCGCCGCCGCCGCCGGCGCTGGCGCTGCCGCCGCCGGTGTCCGTAACCAATATCGCACGAAATAAGAAAAAAAACTAAATAAATAAAAAACACCCATGACCGAATGGGATTCGAACCAGGGTCTTCTGCGTGGCAGCCCAGCACTCTACCACTGAGCTACGCCGCTGCTTGAAACTGCGGTGCAAACTGACCCTATGCAGGCTTCATGTCGGGTAAGGAATCGCGTTAACGTGTGTTGTTAAGCGTTTTATAACAGTAAAGTAAGAACCAAACGTCACACAAATAGAATTGCGTAACGAGTGGGTCGTTCAATGCTCCAACCCATTGCAAAAGCCTGAGGCAAAATTCTTTATCGTCGTCAGCCACAGCATCAACAAAGTGCACATAATGCGTTACAAGAGTGCAGCGGGTACCGCGCTTTTCTGAAGAATGACGAATAATGGCATAGTAGACGCTTCCCCACTACACAAGAATTATGATAATTTATGGCGTAGTGGGTACCATGCAAGTGCGGTTGTTGTAGTTGCCCCAAGAATGTTTAAAAAACGCTGTAGAAAGGCCGCTCTCCCAGCTTTCGCTGTGGCTGTGCTGCGAGTGACGCGCAGGCCTGGTGATTTTTTGAAAATTCGCACGCTTCCTTGGTTTTGCTAGAAGATGTTTGCTAATAATGAAGGGTAGATAGTTCAATCGTCGGATGTGCCACTCCTTTGTCCGCCGTCTTCTTGATTGGTTTATGCTTTAGCGTTATGTACCAACTCCCCGTGGCATCGACCTTATTGCAAGGGAGACTGCTTTCCTAAGTGCATCTTTCCAATTTGAAAGCTTACTATACTGGGTCTTTTTTATTGTTGGTTTCATAGTAAGGATACCAAGGTAGTTGAAAACCTCATAGGTATAACAAAACAAAAGGCAATTTTTAAAGTCTTGTCTCCGCAAAGAGAACCTGTCCTCAATGTATGTGCGAAAAACGTGTGGCTACATGCGTTTAACTGGTAATTCAATGCTGCATACTTAACTGCAGCGAAAAAAAACTTTATTCCCAAACACTAGGCATGGAAACCTACAGTATACCTCATGAGTCTTCTAAGTAGCTGATCCATGACGTTAAAAACTATTTTTATTGATACAAAAGCCACGAACTTTTGTTGCACCAAATAGTCCAAACAGTTGGTTCACGTGATACAGGTCTCTTACCTATAACAATTGTTAAAACATACCACAGTTGCCATGTAATCCAAATAAAATCTGCCGTAACTTTAACTTTACTGCACAAGCCAACCACATCAGCAGAGCTCTTGCCATGTGTATATGCAGTTAAGATTAACCAGCTCAAACTACGAACATCTGCGTGATTATTTCTTGCATTTTTGTTGGCTCTTGCCTATTGTCTTTTTGATTACATGCAAAGCACAGCATCGCCATCTTGTAGTGCTACGTTAAAGCCGTTTTTTCAGATAATCAAAGTAGCATTATTTGCAGGAACCTTCACCCAACATTTCATCTATGTATTCAAATCAACTAACGTAACTTTAGCCCAAGCGGGTTTGCCGCCTTTAGAATGCATACTGAGAGAGATGTACAATATTCGGTTATTGTTTAAGCATTAGCTGGCTACTTCCCAAGCATATTTGTCTGTCTGTGAGGTGATGCCTTTCCCACAGGAGTACATAGGGCTTGATGGGAAATACATGGGAAACCCTTAGTGGTATATGGTGTGCAAAAACTCGAACCCATGACTTACCAAATGTGCAAGGGCCGTAACGCACATCTTTCTGAGCATATGTACGGTACTGCAACCTTAACCTACAATGTTGAGACAAATGACACCCCAACCTTCCACGTGCGTAGAATACGGAACCCTCAACTTTCAAAGTATGGGTACTGTAACTCGAACCCCAAACATTTCAGTTGAGTGCTTAGTGCATTGAACCCCGGACCTTCTAAGTAAAATCTGTGACTTATAGTAAATTTGTTGGGACTTTAGCGCAAAACATTCCAAGCATTTAGGGCATCAAAACCTTCACCTGCAAGGCATAGCGAAACTTCAGCTTGAAACTTTGCAAGTGTGCAATGCAGGGACGTAGCCATAAATATTTTTCGGGGGAGGGGGGGGGCACCTTCTTGATTTCGGAGGGGGCACCTCCTCGAAACATGGCGAAAAAAAAATTTCGGGGGGGGGGGGGGCACGGGCCTGGTGTGCCACCAACTGGCTACGCCACTGGTGCAATGCATCGAGTCCTCAACATCCGAAGTGTACAGGAACTCTAACACCGAACCTCTAAAGCATTTAAGGTAGTGATCCTCTCGAGCTTGACATATTGAACCCTTGACCTCTGAAGAATACAGGAACCTGAACACTGAACCTTCCAGTGAGTACGGTATCGACCACCTGACCTCCGAATTATAAAGAGTCGAACCTTCGAACCTTACAAACATGTTCGTGTATTGAACCCTCGACCGTCTCAGCATGTAGGCTATCGTACCATTCGCATCTAGAGTACGGAGGTGCGCTAACGCTGCACCTTACCGAGTGCATTGTATCAAACACTCGACGTCAGAACCTTTCAAACATACAGGTCAAGGGTATGAAACCGTTGACCTCCGAAGTATAACCCGTACCTTATTACACCAAGTGTGCTAAAAGTCAAAATGTCTACCTTCTGACCATGTAGTCTTTGAAACCCTGATATTTGCTTATACGGGCACTTTGACTCTGAACATTCCAAATGCGCAATGTATCTAAATGTTGACCCGAAGTACAAGGCAGCTAACTGAACCCAATAACTTCGAAATCCAGAGGCTATGAACCCGTAGCTGAGGTGTGTTTCACAGATTGAAAATTTCCTCATTTTTTCTGCAACACTTTTGCACAGATGGAGCATAGCACAAGATCAATAAAAGATTTGATTCTATCATATCATGCATCACCCGTTGCAGTGAAACCATTTTTTCTATGCATTGACCATTATACACGTCTAATTAGGGCTTGTAATGTATGTGGTATATTTGCTTTGTACTGGTCTTAGTACGCATTAACTGTATTTTAACTGCAGGAATTTATTTTCTTTACTAGTGCTGCTTATGTATTCCTTTCATTGTAATTCACCTAACATACTATGACGTATACGTAGACTAAGCAATATTCTTGCACTACGCAGTTGCATTCAGCGAGAATCAGGAAGTGCAAAAATAACCACTCCTTGCATGCATTTCGTGTAATGTCTAGCCTTCGTATGCTTGACATTCAAATTGAGGGACACCTGAATGTAGGCCACTTTGTAAATAAATAATTCCAAATACCACGCTGTACGTGTAATGAATATGTGATTCAGATACGCACCCTGTTACCTGACGACATTGTTGTTACCTTCTATAATAATTACTGGGGTTTACCGTCCCAAAACCACGGTATTAGTATGAGAGACGCCGCATTGGAGGGCTCCGGAAATTTCGACCACCTGGGGTCCTTTAACGTGCACCTAAATCGGTAAATCTAAGCACAAGGGCCTCAAGCAATTTCACCTCCATCGAAAATGCGGCCGCCGCGTCCGGGATTTGATCCCGCGACCTGTGGGTCAGCAGTCGAGCGCCATAACCACTATAGACCACCATGGCGGGGGTTG
>JALIZH010030328.1:0-11458 GCA_030522465.1 Rhipicephalus appendiculatus | reverse complement strand
TTTAACGAGTTCTGCCCTCTTCAACAATCGTCCTGCGGTGAGGCTTCTCACTTCGAGTGAGAAGCCTTGCGGAGAGAAGAAATGGATATTCCACTTTTCGAACACCGTTTGATGGCCCCCCGCTGCACATCTCCCGCCATGGGAATGGCAGCTCATTGACTGTGATGTATCCTTCTTGGAAGTCACGAAACACACACCCATTGCACATATACTTACATACTTCCTCGAACTGCAGCACAAATACACATGTCCTGAAATCTATACCGATGCCTCAAAATCTCATACTGGTGTGTCATATGCAGCTGTTGGTCCATCCTTTTCAGATTGTGGTATATTGCACCCCTAAAACAACCATCTTCACAGCAGAGGCCCATGCCATATTTGTGGCTGTCAAACACATGAAGGAATTAAAACGACAACATGCTGTTATATACACGGATTCTCTGAGCGTAGTAAAAGCCTTAAAAACTCTGAAAAAACATAGAAATCCTGTCCTTGTGTCACTCTACTCTCTCTTATGCACGACCTACACACTAAAACAGCATGTCGTAGTGTGCTGGGTGCCAGGGCACCGCGAGATCGGTGGAAACGAGTTGGCTGACCAACTAGCTGCATCCGCCCTGCATAATGCCACCTCTAATACATCCACAGCTGTCCCTGCACATGACCTGAAACACTTCCTAAAACAAAAGCTCAGGGCGTATTGGCAGGGGTTCATGGGATAAGCAAACACAAAACAAATTACATGTTATCAAGCCGAAACTTGAAAAGTGGCCACCAGTATCCAGGTCACGTCACACACAAGTAACAGTCACTAGACCACAGATAGGACACACTCATAGCACACATGCACACCTTCTGTCCGGTGGTGATCCACCCATGTGTGATAAATGTGGAGAACCACTTACGGTTCTCCACATCCTCGTCCAGTGCAGTGAACTATACGCTATGCGGAAAAAACACTTTTTATTGCCCTACCGACAGCAATTACCTCTCGATCCCGCTATGTTCATCGGTAGGGATGCACTTTTTTAAATATGAATCATTATTCGCATTTTTAAAGGATGTACATAGTTTTCACTCCATTTTCCAAGGTTATCCGTAGCACGACCTCTAGACAGAGGTCGTTGCTGCGATGCCTACATAAGGGAAGCACCCGCTTCGCAGCCCTTGGGCTCAAGGGCGCTGGCGAGGCATTGGTGCTATCGCCATGTATCCCCATCCTAGTTTTATAACCGCGAGCACCGCCATTCATTCCCGCTACCGCATTTTACGTCACCTTCATGATTTTAATACCAATGTTTTACCCGCCTGACCTCGCGGAATCTTAGGCCCCTTTACAGCCATGTAACAGTATCATAGTTCACATCCTGTACATATCACCGTAAATCACCAACCACTGCTACTCAAACATCATCGTTCATGGCGCTCTTTGGCCAAGTATAGCCCGTGCGCCACTAAAACCCACATATCATCATCATCATCATCAAGCGCTGACCACAGCAACATGAGAGCGGTACATACCGTTTCACTTCGAGTGTTCCATGATACGAAGCTGCAGGCCTCCCCTTCTGTACGGTGCATCTTCCTAATAAGCAGCACTGGCAGAACACAAAGGACGAGCACAGAGCGCAGGCACATTTCAAAAAAAAAAAAACACCGATTGCTAAACTCGACTAATCGAGAACGACGCGCACCACACCACACGCACAAAAACCGGAGACTATTTCGCCAGCGCATTGAGTCACGCGGTACAAAGTCCCGCGCGCCCGCGCGCTGCGCACGCGCGGCGGTCAGGGCAGCCGAGGTTGCCTAGGCCACGAGACGAGCCGTCGCCCGCGAACGTTCGCTCCAGCCGTTGTTGGATTGCGCGGCCGCATCTCTATTTCTGCGGCCTATTTCGTTATGCTTCTTTAACAGTGTATTCGAATCGCAGTGTGCATTGCGACGATGCTGTAAGGACTGCAAGGACTGCATGTCACAGCGCACGAATGTTATATTCAAGAGCAATATTTAGCGTAGCTTTACTTGTTTAACGTCGTGAAGACTGGTGAAACAGCGGAGCTAATGGCTTTTTGATGCATTTGGAGCCCGGCTCAAAATGCATCACGTCAATGTCCATTTTTAAGGGACCTGATCGCCCGTTTCCGTCGAGGTGATGGCTATGTCAACTGCGCGGAGGTTATTTTGCAGATGGCAGATGTTTTAACTCCAGCTTTAAGATCATCGCTCTTGAAGGGGGGGGGGGGGGTTGTGCGCAACATCACTTTGATTCGGGCTAGTTAACTTAAAGTATTCACAAAGCGCGCAAATGACAAAGACGAGAGGAACACATACAACAGGATTGGCCCTGATCCTATTCGATAAGCGGCGCTCCTGTTGTGTCTTCCGTCTTTGTAGTTCGCGCGCTTTATGAACGAACACTGTGTTTCGCTTGCATTACGTTACTTAATACTTCGATTCGTTACTAGAACCGCAAGCAGCTATAGTAGGACGGGCCTTGCTGGTATCAAGACCATAGGCGTGAGCACGATGGGGGGGGCAGGGGGGGGCGGCTGCCCCCCTAGAATCACTGTGGTGAAGTACCTGAACAAATGCGAGCGTAGCAGACGACAGCGCCGCATCCCCTAGAAGAGGATGAAAACGAAAGGACCTTTGAAGCTCGCGCATCGAATAAAAAAAAAAAAAAAAGGAGCTCGCGCAGAAGAGAGCTGTTGTAATGCCGGCAAGACGTGGCGAGAGAGGCTAGGGCGAACCCGCAACTACGCGCGAGGTTCAGAAGGCCGGGCTTCTCTTTTCGAGCCGTTGAAGTCGTCGGGCCATGGCGTGACCTGGCACGAGTCCCGGAAGAGCCTGCTGCCGGACGACTTCCAGACAGCGAGCGTGCCCGAGACGCCAGAATCACCAGCTACCACGTCTAGCGAGCTGTGTCCTCCTACTGCTGGCGACTTCGCCTGAGCCTGGGGTCCGTCTCTACCGGGACGTTCACGTGGCGCACACAAGCGACCGGCCACCCTGCAGGGAAGCAACGAGCCGCACTCCGCAAGGCACCGGACTACTGCAGACTTGTGAGACTGCGCTTGTTTGTTTTTTTGTTTGTTTGTTTGTCGCTTGCACGGGCCCGTGGTAGAGTGCGTGTTGTAATGCGTCTTTGTTGTGAAATATAGCTGCCTTTTTTGTGTCCACACTGTCTCCATCGTCCTCGCGTCACACGCCTTGCGACGTGACGAACCTAACCATCAGTCACCTAAGAGGGGGGGGGGGGCGCAAAGTCAGACCCACACGTAGACATAATAGGGAGAGGGGGGGCGCTGTGACTCAGAGGGGGGGGGGGGGGCGCAAAGTCAGCCCCATACATTGACATAATAGGGAGGTAGGGCGCTGAGATGAACCTTCGCCCCCCCTGAAGGGGAACCCTGCGCACGCCTATGATCAAGACGGTTTATGTATACTTAATATATAAGCAAAACCTGCCCAAAAATTTTGTACATTTGTAGCCTTGTTCATTACACCCCTCAGATGAGGGTGTAAATGGGGTGTTGCAAGGCTATTTTACTTACCAACACCCAGATTTTGAAAATAAGGGTGTAATAAGGGTGTTCATAAGGGTGATTTTAACGCAAACACCCGCATTACACCCTTAAGGGTGTAAATGTTTTCATTGTGTACTGTACGAGCAGCGCCGCTCACTGCACGTAACTATACGCGTAGTGTCCAATTCGCACTAGGACGAACATTGTGGTGGCAAAATGCGACAATTTATCGGTTCTTTAACTGATTTAGTGTGCTTATAAGGCCCTACGGTCACCACTTACGCAGGTTGTCAGCTATGCGCGTGGTAGCGGAAGCGCGCTGCGTGCACGCCCTTCATAGCTATTACCTGCACCGGCAATGCTGACCGGTAACAGTGATAGTTGTAGGGCGACAGTGGATTGAGGAAGCATCGCATCGTAAGCAGTGGTTCGCTCGCAGGGCATTTAAAAAGTGGCAAGAGGCGCTGTGCATGCGGCACGTCTGGCCGGTGTTTTAGAAAAGTGCACTTACTGTTCCGATGATGAAATGTTGATTGTTTACAAGCCCATCCGAACAGCGATTTGGTCGAAAAATGAAACGGTCACTTCTGTCCAGCCGTACGTACGTACAGGCCCAGCTATCGAAGAGGTGACGAATAACCGCACAGCATGTCAATCGGTACGAACGCAGTTATCAGCCATACCGCGTACCCCATTACACTAGGTCCAATGTAAGCACGAGCTAGCACATGTTCGTGCGTCTGACGGTACGCTCTTGGCGCATTTTAAAAGTAAACACTCACTATTTCAATACGCGAATAGGCTAACGCACGGACGCACGTACAGCCGCCCATATTTTCTAACCTGAACACGAGAGCATCGACCGCCGAGTCTGTAAGCGCCTGTTCCGGGCGTCCAGGTGGCCGGTTCCCGGAACAGCCTAGCAGAAGACAGCTGCATAGGACTGTTCATCGCAGGCATGCATGTATTCTCGTTCATTTCGTCGTTGTGCTTCGTTAAACGCCGCTTATCGACTGGGCGGTCGAGGCTCGCGCGTTCAGGTTAAAAAAAGGGGCGGCTGTACCTTGTTTCCGTGTTCATCTCTGACGCTCCGTTCGCTGCAGAAGGGAACACAGCAACACGACAGCATTGCCAAGGCTCGCCTACTGGTCAAATCCGTACACAGAAAACCACGCAAGATTGCAGCGAGTCAGAACTGCCTGCGGCGATTATCGCGTACTCGTATCAGCTGCGCGCATCGCCGTGGGTGAACAAAACATGGTGGAAAAACATGTTTTCGGTTTCATTCCATAGGTGGCGTTGAATTTTCTAAAGGGTCTATTGAAGATGCGTTTGGAGATGGCGAGGCGCACTGAAAAGTGCTACGCGGCAGAAGTGCTGTACGGTGTGTACGAGAATCAGATCAATCTTGGGTACTTTCTTTTTTTGAGACCGATTCTGACATGTGTTCAGAGGTTAAGAAGAAATTCGAGGCGATAGATGTGGATCAAACAAAGCTGCCGAAAGACCTCATGACCTTGCTTTCAAGCTTGCTTCATAAAATCGTAATTTCGATACAGAAGGTGGACGTTCAGATGTTTAGACGTGAGGACCACTTTAACCCCAAGCCATATCTGGGCTATTTATTTGAGACGTACGTTGACAGCATGAAGGCTGAGAAGGCCGACGGGTTCTCTCTCGCAGATGAAGCTGTGATGCGAGAAAGATGCATAGGGTTTATTACCACGCTAGTTGATCAAATCAGGCAGCGACTTCTATTCATCACACTTTTCCAGAAGACATCACTTTTGTCGGTCGAAAACACTTTTTGCGTCATGAAGGAACCATTGATTCATCTGCTGGAAGCAATGCCAGTGCACCCGGAATTAATCGCAACGTTGAAAACCAGTGGTCAAAAAGCGCCCTGCTGCGCTGTGAAACATTGGAATTATGCTGCACTAACTAGGCCAACGCCCAACCTTAGTGAACATTTGTACCTTTTAGCCCCATCTATGATGAGGTTGACGACAACCGTAGCACTGAAGCCTCTAGCATTCTAGTTGTACTCTTTGAACGACTATTTTACATGTTAGTTCAGCTCCCATAGTTTTTGATAAAGGTTTTTATCATACGAAATTTCACTGTTTCTTTAATAAAAAATTCCCCATCTCCCGCTAAAGGGAATAATGTGTCGATGCGAAGCAGCAGGGAGATAATTAGCTTGAGAGGGAGGAACGTCGCCGCTCTCGTTTCACGGCAGCGGTCCGGGCGCTCATCGCGGCATTGCACAGGAGAGAGAATGAGGCACGCGCGCTCCATCATTTTTATACCGCGGAACTACCGTGGCACCCCCCAGCGGAGTATGCAGCTGTCACACCACCTGTCGCGCGCGCCGCTCCGTAGAAGATTCCTAGAGGACACGACGGGGGGACCGTAGGAGAGGAGAGGGGACGTGCATGCGCTGTGGGGGTGTGGGACGCGGGAGCCGCTCCGTAGAGTAGATTCCTAGAGGAGAGAGGGGGAGAGGACGTGCATGCGCTGTGGGACGCCGGGGCCGCTCCGTACAGTAGAGGATACCTAGAGGAGAGAGGGGAGAGGACGCGCATGCGCTGTGGGGACGTGGGACGCCGGAGCCGCTCCGTTGAGTGCATGATTCCTAGAGTAGAGAAAGGGGATGAGCGTAGGAGAGGATAGGGGACGCGGGGGCCGCTCCGTAGAGTAGAGGATTCCTAGAGGAGAGAAAGGGGGTGAGCGTAGGAGAGAGAGGGGGGAGGGGACGTGCATGCGCTGTGGTGGTGTGGGACGGACTAAGCCCCCTCCAAACACATGCAAGCAAGATCAAGGAATGGGGTCAACCTGGGCGACGGACACCACCTGCCTAGCCATTGCTAAGCAGCCTCTCTGTGCTCTCGGCCATGACTCTCATGAGTGTGATAGGGTTGACGGCCTTCATATTACTACAGTGTTCTGGTTCGCATAATGGGTGCTTCCCTACTTCATGAAAGTGGCCGGACGCGGGACGCGGGACGGACATAGCCCCGACCATAAGATGCTTCGCATCTAAAAGTCTTAGCGGGAAATTTAGCGGATATGTTTTAGAATCTAGCGGAATCTGGCGGATTTCTTATAGCTTTCTAGCGGATTTCTCACACCCATCCATGGCAACACTGATCCTGCTTCATTAGTAAATGATCACTGAGCTAAGAGATGTATACGAGCAAATGGAAGGGCAGCCACAATGGTATATTGCATTGGTGAGGTGTTTATCCTTACCAGCTAGTGTATGATGGGAAACGACAGTTCTTTGAAGCATTCACTCTAGAGATGAATGCGAATTCTTCATTGCTGTGTGTTCGACGTTTGGTCGCGATACGAGCAAAATGAACATATTAGTTTTCAGCCTGTGTTTAATTGCTTCAAAGTGCCATCCCTATGTTGAATACATACCATGAAGGAAAAAAGATAAACTAGATAGCCGAGTGGTTACGACGCTCGCCTTCAGATCGTGGATAGGCGGAGTCGAATCTCGCCTCCCCGAAAACATTTTGTAGCCAAAAATTTATCTCTTTCTCTATATCCCTTCCTTTCGCTCTGTGTACTCGTTCTCTCGCGCTATCAGAGTTATTGCATCCCGCGCCGGACAAATCATCGCCCCTGCTCAGGGAAAGAAGCAGAAGAGGATGGCGATGACGAGGAGAGTGCGTACCGGTTCATGATGATAATTTTTTCTACGAGACGTGGAAACCTCGAGTATAACCTAATTAGACCTTTCTTTTCAATTTATAGCACTTACCAATAAGCTGCCTAAGGTTGTCAACATATACAATTGACTGAAACATGAGAGTGAAAAAAATTCCCCATCTCCCGCTAAAGGGTACCATGTGTGGATGCGAAGCAGCGGGGGAGATAATTAGCTTGAGCGGGAGGAACGTCGCCGCTCTCATTTCACGGCAGTGGTCCGGGAGCTCATCGCGGCGCTGCACAGGAGAGGGAATGAGGCGCGCGCGCTCCGTCATTTTCATACCGCGGAACTACCGTGGCGCCCCCCAGTGGAGTATGCAGCTGTCACACCCCCTGTCGTGCGTGCCGCTCCGTAGAGGATTCCTAGAGGAAAGGACGGGGGGGGGGAGCGTAGAAGAGGAGGACGGGACGTGCATGCTCTGTGGGGGTGTGGGACGCCAGAGCCGCTCCGTAGAGTAGAGGATTCCTAAAGGAGAGAGGGGGGAGAGGACGCGCATGCGCTGTGGGGATGCGGGACGAGGGCGCGGCTCCGTATAGTAGATGATTCCTAGAGTAGAGGAAGGGGGTGAGCGTACGAGAGCATAGGGGAGGGGACGCGAATGCGCTGTGTGGGTGTGGGGGCCGCTCCGTAGAGTAGAGGATTCCTAGAGGAGAGAAAGGGGGTGAGCGTAGGAGAGAGAGGGGGAGGGGACGCGCATGCGCTGTGGTGGTGTGGAGGGACGGACTGAGCCCCCTCCAAACACATGCAAGCAAGATTAAGGAATGGGGTCAACCTGGGCGACAGACACCACCTGCCTAGCCATTGCTAAGCAGCCACTCTGTGCTCTCGGCCATGGCTCAAGGAATGGGGTCAACCTGGGCGACAGACACCACCTGCCTAGCCATTGCTAAGCAGTCTCTCTGTGCTCTCGGCCATGACTCTGATGACTGTGGTAGGGGTTGACGGCCTTCATATTACTAGTGTTCTGGTTCGCATAATGGGTGCTTCTCTAATTCATGAAAGTGGCCGGACGCGGGACGGGGGACGCGGGAGGGACGGACATAGCCCCGAGCATAAGATGCTTCGCATCTAAAACCAGGATGCAACTTAGTCACGTTATAAGCGAGCGCTACATTGTCGCGCCTCACACGGTCGCCCATCAGCTCAGTTCTGCATGATGTGCTGCGTGCATACACCTGTTGAATGCCGTGGAACGTTTACAGAAGGAACGCCGTTCCGTCTACCGTTCCTGCTTAAACGTAACGAGTTACCGTTACAGTTCCACCGATCCTGAATGGAACCTCCGTTCCTGCCAAAAGGAACTAGTTCCCGGAACGTCGTTCCTTGGAACGCCGTTCTGCACAACACTGTGGATGAGCCAGATAGGACGACCCACTAGAAGACGCTGGAGAGCGCAACCCATTCCCACAGTTAATGGGCTTCGTTGCAGCGTCAGCGGTTCCATAACAGGAGTTGCGGTAGAAGTACTTGTCGGGGGTTGTCTAAGGGCTCTAGTATTGGCTATCCGCTTTAGAGTGAGTTCATAAATATTAGCTATGTAGTCTTACGACTGAACAATCTATGAAGTAGTGCTCCTTTTCCTCACGGCAGTACGCCAAGGAACACTGCATGTAATTCGTTTCGTTCAAAAGTGGCGCTTTTGTTGTAGGGTGACTGCAGACCTGACGTTAGAGCATAGTCTACCCTTCACACGCCAGTGTAGTCGACGTAAATGCTAAGCGCTTATAGAAAGAAGTCCATCCTCCTTGTAAGAATCGGTTTCTAGCCGGAAAATGCGCCGTATGCAGCTACTCGCCGACTAGAATCAAATCAGTTTGTACAGTGCATAGGATCTGCTATGCGTTGTCCCGACGTGGGGGCGGTGAGCTGTGCGCTAATCACGCGCACCGACGGATCTCAATAAATTCTTCACCCATCCATTCATAGGATCTGCAATTGTTGGCGATTTTTCACTCGCGAACGACGCCTATTTTGCGATCACAGCCAACAGAGCCGACGCGGACGCTCGCGCTGGCACAGTAACCACGTTATGTGATAAACTGGATCTTTGAACGAGATAGCGTTCAAAGAAGAGCTTTGACACATATACCTAGGCCGGTCAATTGAGGGTAGCAAAATGTATAATTTATATCTTAGAACTGTCCCCACATAGTTTTTGTTATTTGCAGTGGCTTATATATGCGCAGAAAGAATGCTTAAATCTTGGGAAGTGATGTGAGGCTCATTTTATTTATCCCATAATCTCATCATAGGCTTTACATTTCCCTTCTTCGAATTTGTAGGCATTATAAGCAGGATAGGCACACAACGCCGTCAGAATAAAGTTGCAGTGTAATAGAGGATAGTTCAATGCTGATTCTATCACCCACAAGGAGCAGTCAACGCGTTCTGTAGAAAAGAAATACAGTATTCAGTTGACATATAAGAACACACTTTGTGCAGAAATTGAATTTAATACACCTTTATGAGCACTCCTTACTATTCTATGCTTCTGGATGCTGTCCAAGAAATGATCAAGTGATTTTTTTTTCTGTTCTTCAGAACGACGTCCATGTCTCGGATAGGTACAACGACACTTATATAGTACTTGTTGTTTGCTGTTTTCCAATTCTTCAAAAATCTGAACATCTCACATCATGGTTATACTCAGAAAGTTAGGATAAGCTCTAAGAAATGTATTACAATTCCAAGTTATTCTTCAGCTCTGAGATATAACTAATGATGGTGCTCGTTGCTTGAATTTTATTCTTGATCCCTAGTGGATATCTTAGCTTTCTAGATCACAGAAAAGGAGTGAAATGCTGAAAAATCTCGCTGGATTACTATAGATGACATGGGAAGCCTTACAATTGTTTCTGGTATGTAATATTTTGTATCACTGAAAAGAAAATTATTAATTTTTGTTTAGTGGGCAGACACTGCCGTAATGTATTGTGATATACACGGGGTGATCTAGCACTTGAAGCAACCTATGAAAGTAAAGACGAACGAGGTGTTTACTCTCCAAGTGGCCTATCGTTTATGCTGAGCATCCTCGCTGGTGCTCTCGTGAGCAATATGTTCGTAAAGTGGAGATTAATGCTTGTATTCTTATACATGATGTATAAACACTCGGTGACTGCTCACATGCCTTTTTCCGTAGAAATAAATGGTTAATCCATCACCAACCTTGCCGTATCGACAAGAAATATACTTTAAAAGAGTTGATTGTTGGGCGAGTTGGTGTTTGGACATCGTGAGTAACAGACGAGCACAGCCACTCACTAACCACTGATTTTATTGAGGACATAATGGACACGTTTATATACCAAAGAGCCGCCCAGGCGCACTGTCTATACGACCAATATGGATTCAAAAAAATACACCGCCAGTCGCATCACGCAATACCAAATTTGGTGTATGTCAAGCTAGCGAAACGGCCACCAGTGCGCCATGAGCGTGGCATGTAAATCATGTTGTACATGACATTCAGGTCGTGATTTTCATATTACTACCTGTCATTTATGTTCGTCACGCAGAAATGTCTCATCGTACCAGTTTTTGGACATATAAATTTAAGAAAACGGCCTTAGGGGCACTATGGCCATGGCGTGTAAATCATACTTGTCATGACAAGTTAGTCATGATTTTCATGATATGACCATTCATTCATGTTATGCCATACCGATTTTGCTAGAAATCCCATTAACGATACGTCCAGGAGAGCACAAAGTCGTAGTCGGCTACAGATGCGCTCAAAGATACAGATACGCTCAAAGTCACCGAAGTTCACTAAGAAATGCTTCGCATTTAAAAACAAAGAATACCGCCAGCACCATGTGTCAGACGCCACCGCGTGGCAGAAGACGCGGAGGGGTCATTTCGCGCGCCGCACTTTAATAAAAAGTTCGGCAGATTCCACATCCCTTGGCAATCGATGTTATGCGAAGCATGCGGAAGGAAGGTGACTGTGTTGTAATGTTTTATTGAGCGAAACGTTACGAAATTACGCTAAAGATATGTACAAATGTTGTACGCACAGACATATGTTCCACAGTCGCATATGTTTTGCATAACAAGTTGTTTACAGTTGCGTAACGATGCCAACAGCAACATGGGCAGTAGCAACACCAGAAGCGGTAAACTGATATGTAGCGCTTGTGCTCGCCAGGATGGTATCCCTGGACACTGCAACATATATCAACTTCAGTAGATGGCGCTTTAC